>JANJGN010003696.1:0-41585 GCA_026770705.1 Isurus oxyrinchus | reverse complement strand
CACACTCTCTCACTCTCCCTCCCCTCCCCCCTCCACACTCTCTCTCACTCTCCCTGCCCTCCCCCCCTCCACACTCTCTCTCTCCCTGTCCTCCCCCCTCCACACTCTCTCTCACTCACCCTGCCCTCCCCCCTCCCCTCCACACTGTCACTCTCCCTGGCCCCTCCCCTCCACACTCTCTCTCACTCTCCCTGCCCTCCCCCCCTTCACACTATCTCTCTCACTCTCCCTGCCCTCCCCCCTCCACACTCTCTCTCTCACTCTCCCTGCACTCCCCCCCTCCACACTCTCTCTCTCACGCACCCTGCCCTCCACCCTCCACACTCTCTCTCTCTCTCCCCCCTGGCCCCTCCCCTCCACACTCTATGTCACTCTCCCTGGCCCCTCCCCTCTACACTCACTCTCACTCTCTCTGGCCCCTCCCCTCCACACTCTCTCTCTCTCTCTCTGGCCCCTCCCCTCCACACTCTCTCTCTCTCCCTGGCCCCTCCCCTCCACACTCTATGTCACTCTCCCTGGCCCCTCCCCTCTACACTCACTCTCACTCTCTCTGGCCCCTCCCCTCCACACACTGTCTCTCTCTCTGGCCCCTCCCCTCCACACTCTCTCTCTCTCTCTGGCCCCTCCCTTCCACATTCTCTCTCTCTCTCTCTCTGGCCCCTCCCCTTCACACATTCTCTCTCTCCCTGGCCCCTCCACTCCACACCCTCTCTCTGACCCCTCCACCCACTCTTTCTACTTGGCTTCTACCCCCAATCTACCTGTTTCTCCGCCCCCGCCTCCTCACTCTTTCCCTGGCCCAGCCCTGGCCTACCCCACTCTCGCTCTGGCCCCGCCCCTCCACTCTCTCTCTCTCTGGCCCCTCCCCTCCACTCTCTCTCTCTCTCTGGCCCCTCCCCTCCACATTCTCCCTCTCTGGCCCCTCCCCTCCACTCTCTCTCTCTCGCTCTCTCTCTGGCCCCTCCCCTCCACACTCTCTCTCTGGCCCCTCCCCTCCACACTCTCTCTGGCCTCTCCCCTCCACACTCTCTGTCTCTCTCTCTCTCCCTGGCCTCTACCGCCACTCTACCTGTTTCTCCGCCCCACTCCCCACTCTCTCCCTGGCCCTGCCCCTCCACACTCTCTGTCTCACTCTGGCCCCTCCCCTCCACACTCTGTCTCTGGTCCCTCCCCTCCACACTCTCTCTCTGGCCCCTCCCCTCCACACTCTCTCTCTGGCCCCTCCCCTCCACACTCTGTCTCTGGCCCCTCCCCTCCACACTCTCTCTCTGGCCCCTTCCCTCCACACTCTCTCTCACTCTCCCTGCCCTCCCCCCTTCACACTCTCTCTCTCTCTCCCTATACTCCCCCCTCCACACTCTCTCTCACTCACACTGCACTCCCCCCTCCCTCCTCCACACTCTCACTCTCCCTGCCCTCCCCCCTGCACACTCTCTCTCACTCTCCCTGCGCTCCCCCTCCACACTCTCTCTCTCACTCTCCCTGCACTCCCCCCTCCAACCTCTCTCTCTCACTCACCCTGCCCTCCACCCTCCACACTCTCTCTTTCACACTCCCTGCCCTCCCCCTCCACACTCTCACTCTCTCTGGCCCCTCCCCTCCACACTCTCTCTCTGACTCCACCACCCACTCTTTCTACTCGGCCTCTACCCCCAATCTACCTGTTTCTCCGCCCCCGCCTCCCGACTCTTTCCCTGGCCCAGCCCTGGCCTACCCCACTCTCGCTCTGGCCCCGCCCCTCCACTCTCTCTCCCTCTCTCTTTCTCTCTCTGGCCCCTCCCCTCCATGCTCTCTCTCTCTGGCCCCTCCCCTCCACACTCTCTCTCTGTGGCCCCTCCCCAAACTCTCCCTGACACCTCCCCTCCATACATTCTCCCTGCCCTCCCCCCTCCACAGTCTCTCTCTCTCTCTCCCTGGGCACTCCCCTCCACACTCTCTCTCACTCTCCCTGGCCCCTCCACTCCTTAATCTCACTCTCCTTGGTCCCTCCCCTCCATAATCTCACTCTCCCTGGCCCCTCCCCCTCCACACTATCTCTCACTCTCTTTCCCTGCACTCCCCACTTCCACACTCTCTTTCTCACTCTCCCTGGCCCCTCCCCTCCACACTCTCTCTCTCTGGCCCCCCCTCCACACTCTCTCTCTCTCTCCCTGGCCGCTCCCCTCCACACTCTCACTCTCCCTGGCCCTCCCCTCCACTCTCTCCCTGGCCCCTCCCCTGCACACTCTCTCTCACTATCCCTGCCCTCCCCCCTCCACACTCACTCTCTCTGGCCCCTCCCTTCCACACTCTCTCTCTCTCCCTGGGCCCCTCCCCTCCACACTCTCTCTCTTTCTCTTGCCCCTCCCCACCACACTCTCTCTCTCTCTCTGGCCCCTCCCCACCACACTCTCTCTCTCTCTCTCTGGCCGCTCCCCACCACTCTCTCTCTCTCTCTACCTGGCCTCTACCCCAACTCTACCTGTTTCTCCGCCCCCCTCCCCACCCTCTCCATGGCCCCGCCCCTCTGCACTCTCACTCTGGCCCCTCCCCTCCACACTCTCTCCCTGGCCCCGCCCCTCCGCACTCTCACTCTGGCCCCTCCCCTCCACACTCTCTCTCTCTCTCTGGCCCCTCCCCACCACACTCTCTCTCTCTCTCTGGCCCCTCCCCACCACACTCTCTCTCTCTCTCTCTGGCCGCTCCCCACCACTCTCTCTCTCTCTCTACCTGGCCTCTACCCCAACTCTACCTGTTTCTCCGCCCCCCTCCCCACCCTCTCCATGGCCCCGCCCCTCTGCACTCTCACTCTGGCCCCTCCCCTCCACACTCTCTCCCTGGCCCCGCCCCTCTGCACTCTCACTCTGGCCGCTCCCCTCCACACTGTCTCTCTCTCTCTCTCGTGCCCCTCCCCTCCTCTCTCTCTCTCTCGGGCCCCTCCGCTCCTCAAACTCTCTCTCTTGCCCCTCCCCTCCACAGTCTCTATCTCTCTCTCTCTGGCCCCTCCCCTCCACACACTCTCTCTCTCTGGCCGCTCCCCTCCACACTCTCTCTTTCTCTTTCTGGCCCCTCCCCTCCACACTCTCTCTCTGGCCCCTCCCCTCCACAATCTCTCTCTTACTCTCCCTGCCCTCCCCCCTCCACACTCACTCTCTCACTCTCCCTGCCCTCCCCCCTCCACACTCACTCTCTCACTCTCCCTGCCCTCCCCCCTCCACACTCACTCTCTCACTCTCCCTGCCCTCCCCCCTCCACACTCACTCTCTCACTCTCCCTCCCCTCCCCCCTCCACACTCTCTCTCACTCTCCCTGTCCTCCCCCCTCCACACTCTCTCTCTCACTCACCCTGCCCTCCCCCCTCCCCTCCACACTGTCACTCTCCCTGGCCCCTCCCCTGCACACTCTCTCTCACTCTCCCTGCCCTCCCCTCCTCTACACTCTCTCTCTCACTCTCCATACCCTCCCCCCTCCACACTCTCTCTCTCACTCTCCCTGCCCTCCCCCCTCCACACTCTCTCTCTCTCTTCTGGCCCCTCCCCTCCACACTCTCTCTCTCTCTCTCTCTCTCTGGCCCCTCCCCTCCACACTCCCTCTCTCTCCCTGGCCCCTCCCCTCCACACCCTCTCTCTGACCCCACCACCCACTCTTTCTACTTGGCCTCTACCCCCAATCTACCTGTTTCTCCGCCCCCGCCTTCCGACTCTTTCCCTGGCCCAGCCCTGGCCTACCCCACTCTCGCTCTGGCCCCGCCCCTCCACTCTCTCTCGCTCTGGCCCCGCCCCTCCACTCTCTCTCTCTCTCTCTCTCTGGCCCCTCCCCTCCACACTCTCTCTGGGCCGCTCCCCTAAATTCTCTCTACCTGGCCTCTACCCCCACTCTACATGTTTCTCCTCCCACCTCTCAAATCTCTCCCTGGCCCCTCCCTTCCACACTCTCTCTCTCTGGCCCCTCCCCTCCACATTCTCTCTCTAGCCCCTCCCCTCCACACTCTCTCTGGCCTCTCCCCTCCACACTCTCTGTCTCTCTCTCTCTCCCTGGCCTCTACCGCCACTCTACCTGTTTCTCCGCCCCACTCCCCACTCTCTCCCTGGCCCCGCCCCTCCACACTCTCACTCTGGCCCCGCCCCTCCACACTCTCTCCCTGGCCCCGCCCCTCCACACTCTCACTCTGGCCCCGCCCCTCCACACTCTCACTCTGGCCCCGCCCCTCCACACTCTCACTCTGGCCCCTCCCCTCCACACTCTCTCTCTCTCTCTCTCGGGCCCCTCCCCTCCTGTCTCTCTCTCTCGGGCCCCTCCCCTCCACACTCTCTCTGGCCCCTCCACTCCTCAAACTCGCTCTCTCTTGCCCCTCCCCTCCACACTCTCTCTCTCTGACCCCTCCCCTCCACACTCTCTCTCTCTCTGGCCCCTCCCCTCCACACTCTCTCTCTCTCTCTCTCTCTGGCCCCTCCCCTCCACACCCTCTCTCTCTCTCTCTGGCCCCTCCCCTCCACACTCTCTCTCTGGCCCCTCCCCTCCACACTCTCTCTCTCTCTCTCTCTCTGGCCCCTCCCCTCCACACACTCTCTCTCTCTGGCCCCTCCCCTCCACACTCTCTCTCTGGCCCCTCCCCTCCGCACTCTCTCTCTCACTCTCCCTGGCCCCACCCCTGCACAATCTCACTCTCCCTGGCCCCCCCCTCCACACTCACACTCTCCCTGCCCTCCCCCTTCCACACTCACTCTCTCACTCTCCCTGCCCTCCCCCCTCCACTCTCTCTCTCACTCTCCCTGCCCTCCCCCTCCACACTCTCTCTCACTCACCCTGCCTTCCCCCCTCCACACCCTCTCTCTCCCTGTCCTCCCCCCTCCACACTCTCTCTCTCACTCACCCTGCCCTCCCCCCTCCCCTCCACACTCTCCCTGGCCCCTTCCCTCCACAATCTCTCTCTCTGGCCGCTCCCCTCCACTCTCTCTCTCTCTCTTTCTGGCCCCACCCCTCCACACTCTCTCTGGCCGCTCCCCTACATTCTCTTTACCTGGCCTCTACCCCCACTCTACATGTTTCTCCTCCCCCCTTGCAAATCTCTCCCTGGCCCCTCCCTTCCACACTCTCTCTCTCTCTAGCCCCTCCCCCTCCACACTCTCTCTCTGGCCCCTCCCCTGCACTCTCTCTCTCTCTCTCTCTCTCTCTCCCAGGCCTCTACCGCCACTCTACCTGTTTCTCAGCCCCACTCCCCACTCTCTCCCTGGCCCCACCCCTCCACACTCTCTGTCTCACTCTGGCCCCTCCCCTCCACACTCTCTCTCTCTCTCTGGCCCCTCCCCTCCACACTCTCTCTCTCTCTCTCTCTCTGGCCCCTCCCCTCCACACATTCTCTCTCTCCCTGGCCCCTCCACTCCACACCCTCTCTCTGACCCCTCCACCCACTCTTTCTACTTGGCTTCTACCCCCAATCTACCTGTTTCTCCGCCCTCGCCTCCTCACTCTTTCCCTGGCCCAGCCCTGGCCTACCCCACTCTCGCTCTGGCCACGCCCCTCCACTCTCTCTCTCTCTGGCCCCTCCCCTCCACATTCTCTCTCTCTGGCCCCTCCCCTCCACTCTCTCTCTCTCTCTCTCTCTCTGGCCCCTCCCCTCCACACTCTCTCTGGCCTCTCCCCTCCACACTCTCTGTCTCACTCTGGCCCCTCCCCTCCACACTCTGTCTCTCTCTGACCCTACCCTCCACACTCTGTCTCTCTCTGGCCCCTCCCCTCCACACTCTGTCTCTCTCTGACCCCTCCCCTCCACACTCTCACTCTCTCTCTGGCCCCTCCCCTCCACACCCTCTCTCTGACCCCACCACCCACTCTTTCTACTCGGCCTCTACCCCCAATCTACCTGTTTCTCCGCCCCCGCCTCCCGAGTCTTTCCCTGGCCCAGCCCTGGCCTACCCCACTCTCGCTCTGGCCCCGCCCCTCCACTCTCTCTCCCTCTCTCTTTCTCTCTCTGGCCCCTCCCCTCCATGCTCTCTCTCTCTGGCCCCTCCCCTCCACACTCTCTCTCTGTGGCCCCTCCCCAAACTCTCCCTGACACCTCCCCTCCATACATTCTCCCTGCCCTCCCCCCTCCACACTCTGTCTCTCTCTCTTTCTCTCTCTGGCCCCTCCCCTCCATGCTCTCTCTCTCTGGCCCCTCCCCTCCACACTCTCTCTCTGTGGCCCCTCCCCAAACTCTCCCTGACACCTCCCCTGCATACATTCTCCCTGCTATCCACCCTCCACAGTCTCTCTTACTCACTCTCCCTGGCCCCTCCCCTCCACACACTCTCCCTGCCCTCCCTCCTCCACACTCTCTCTCTCTCTCTCTCCCTGGGCACTCCCCTCCACACTCTCTCTCACTCTCCCTGGCCCCTCCACTCCTTAATCTCACTCTCCTTGGCCCCTCCCCTCCACACTCTCACTCTCCCTGGCCCCTCCCCTAAACACTCTCTCTCTCACTCTCCATGCCCTCCCCCCTCCACACTCTCTCACTCTCCCTGCACTCCCCACTTCCACACTCTCTTTCTCACTCTCCCTGCCCTCCCCCCTCCACACTCTCTCACACTCCCTGGCCCCTCCCCTTACACTCACTCTCATTGGCCCCTCCCCTCCACACTCACACTCACTCTCTCTGGCCCCTCCCCTGCACACTCTCTCTCTCTGGCCCCCCCTCCACACTCTCACTCTCCCTGGCCCCTCCCCTCCACATTCTCACTCTCCCTGGCCCCTCCCCTCCACATTCTCACTCTCCCTGGCCCCTCCCCTCCACACTCTCACTCTCCCTGGCCCCTCCCCTCCACAATCTCAGTCTCCCTGGCCCCTCCCCTCCACAATCTCAGTTTCCCTGGCCCTCCCCTCCACTCTCTCCCTGGCCCCTCCCCTGCACACTCTCTCTCTCTCCCTGCCCTCCCCCCTCCACACTCTCTCTCTCACTATCCCTGCCCTCCCCCCTCCACACTCACTCTCTCTGGCCCCTCCACTCACTCTCTCTGGCCCCTCCCCACCACACTCTCTCTCTCTCTCTGGCCGCTCCCCACCACTCTCTCTCTCTCTCTACCTGGCCTCTACCCCAACTCTACCTGTTTCTCCGCCCCCCTCCCCACTCTCACTCTGGCCGCTCCCCTCCACACTGTCTCACTCTCTCTCTCTCGTGCCCCTCCCCTCCTCTCTCTCTCTCTCGGGCCCCTCCGCTCCTCAAACTCTCTCTCTTGCCCCTCCCCTCCACAGTCTCTATCTCTCTCTCTCTGGCCCCTCCCCTCCACACACTCTCTCTCTCTGGCCACTCCCCTCCACATTCTCTCTGGCCCCTCCCCTCAACACTCTCTCTCTGGCCCCTTCCCTCCACACTCTCTCTCACTCTCCCTGCCCTCCCCCCTTCACACACTCTCTCTCTCTCCCTATCCTCCCCCCTCCACACTCTCTCTCTCACTCACACTGCACTCCCCCCTCCCTCCTCCACACTCTCACTCTCCCTGCCCTCCCCCCTGCACACTCTCTCTCACTCTCCCTGCCCTCCCCCTCCACACTCTCTCTCTCACTCTCCCTGCCCTCCCCCCTCCACACTCTCTCTCTCACTCTCCCTGCCCTCCCCCATCCACACTCTCTCTCTCACTCTCCCTGCACTCCCCCCTCCAACCTCTCTCTCTCACTCACCCTGCCCTCCACCCTCCACACTCTCTCTCTCTCCCTGGCCCCTCGCTTCCACACTCTATGTCACTCTCCCTGGCGCCTCCCCTCTACACTCACTCTCACTCTCTCTGGCCCCTCCCCTCCACACACTCTCTCTCTCTCTGGCCCCTCCCCTCCACACACTCTCTCTCTCTCTGGCCCCTCCCTTCCACACTCTCACTCTCTCCCTGGCCCCTCCCCTCCACACCCTCTCTCTGACCCCACCACCCACTCTTTCTACTCGGCCTCTACCCCCAATCTACCTGTTTCTCCGCCCCCGCCTCCCGACTCTTTCCCTGGCCCAACCCTGGCCTACCCCACTCTCGCTCTGGCCCCGCCCCTCCACTCTCTCTCCCTCTCTCTTTCTCTCTCTCTGGCCCCTCCCCTCCATGCTCTCTCTCTCTGGCCCCTCCCCTCCACACTCTCTCTCTCTGGCCCCTCCCCTCCACACTCTCTCTCTGTGGCCCCTCCCCAAACTCTCCCTGACACCTCCCCTCCATACATTCTCCCTGCCCTCCCCCCTCCACACTCTCTCTCCCTCTCTCTTTCTCTCTCTGGCCCCTCCCCTCCATGCTCTCTCTCTCTGGCCCCTCCCCTCCACACTCTCTCTCTGTGGCCCCTCCCCAAACTCTCCCTGACACCTCCCCTGCATACATTCTCCCTGCTATCCACCCTCCACAGTCTCTCTTACTCACTCTCCCTGGCCCCTCCCCTCCACACACTCTCCCTGCCCTCCCCCCTCCACACTCTCTCTCTCTCTCTCTCCCTGGGCACTCCCCTCCACACTCTCTCTCACTCTCCCTGGCCCCTCCACTCCTTAATCTCACTCTCCTTGGCCCCTCCCCTCCACACTCTCACTCTCCCTGGCCCCTCCCCTAAACACTCTCTCTCTCACTCTCCATGCCCTCCCCCCTCCACACTCTCTCTCACTCTCCCTGCACTCCCCACTTCCACACTCTCTTTCTCACTCTCCCTGCCCTCCCCCCTCCACACTCTCTCACACTCCCTGGCCCCTCCCCTTACACTCACTCTCATTGGCCCCTCCCCTCCACACTCACACTCACTCTCTCTGGCCCCTCCCCTGCACACTCTCTCTCTCTGGCCCCCCCTCCACACTCTCACTCTCTCTCCCTGGCCGCTCCCCTCCACATTCTCCCGCACTCTACCTGGCCCCTCCCCTCCACACTCTCACTCTCCCTGGCCCCTCCCCTCCACACTCTCACTCTCCCTGGCCCCTCCCCTCCACACTCTCACTCTCCCTGGCCCCTCCCCTCCACATTCTCACTCTCCCTGGCCCCTCCCCTCCACACTCTCACTCTCCCTGGCCCCTCCCCTCCACAATCTCAGTCTCCCTGGCCCCTCCCCTCCACAATCTCACTCTCCCTGGCCCTCCCCTCCACTCTCTCCCTGGCCCCTCCCCTGCACACTCTCTCTCTCTCCCTGCCCTCCCCCCTCCACACTCTCTCTCTCACTATCCCTGCCCTCCCCCCTCCACACTCACTCTCTCTGGCCCCTCCACTCCACTCTCTCCCTGGCCCCTCCCTTCCACACTCTCTCTCTCTCCCTGGGCCCCTCCCCTCCACACTCTCTCTCTTTCTCTTGCCCCTCCCCACCACACTCTCTCTCTCTCTCTCTGGCCGCTCCCCACCACTCTCTCTCTCTCTCTCTACCTGGCCTCTACCCCAACTCTACCTGTTTCTCCGCCCCTCTCCCCACTCTCTCCATGGCCCCGCCCCTCTGCACTCTCACTCTGGCCCCTCCCCTCCACACTCTCTCCCTGGCACCGCCCTCCGCACTCTCACTCTGGCCGCTCCCCTCCACACTGTCCTCTCTCTCTCTCTCGTGCCCCTCCCCTCCTCTCTCTCTCTCTCGGGCCCCTCCGCTCCTCAAACTCTCTCTCTTGCCCCTCCCCTCCACAGTCTCTATCTCTCTCTCTCTGGCCCCTCCCCTCCACACACTCTCTCTCTCTGGCCCCTCCCCTCCACACTCTCACTCTCCCTGGCCCCTCCCCTCCACAATCTCAGTCTCCCTGGCCCCTCCCCTCCACAATCTCACTCTCCCTGGCCCTCCCCTCCACTCTCTCCCTGGCCCCTCCCCTGCACACTCTCTCTCTCTCCCTGCCCTCCCCCCTCCACACTCTCTCTCTCACTATCCCTGCCCTCCCCCCTCCACACTCACTCTCTCTGGCCCCTCCACTCCACTCTCTCCCTGGCCCCTCCCTTCCACACTCTCTCTCTCTCCCTGGGCCCCTCCCCTCCACACTCTCTCTCTTTCTCTTGCCCCTCCCCACCACACTCTCTCTCTCTCTCTCTGGCCGCTCCCCACCACTCTCTCTCTCTCTCTCTACCTGGCCTCTACCCCAACTCTACCTGTTTCTCCGCCCCCCTCCCCACTCTCTCCATGGCCCCGCCCCTCTGCACTCTCACTCTGGCCCCTCCCCTCCACACTCTCTCCCTGGCACCGCCCTCCGCACTCTCACTCTGGCCGCTCCCCTCCACACTGTCTCTCTCTCTCTCTCTCGTGCCCCTCCCCTCCTCTCTCTCTCTCTCGGGCCCCTCCGCTCCTCAAACTCTCTCTCTTGCCCCTCCCCTCCACAGTCTCTATCTCTCTCTCTCTGGCCCCTCCCCTCCACACACTCTCTCTCTCTGGCCACTCCCCTCCACACACTCTCTTTCTCTTTCTGGCCCCTCCCCATCCACACTCTCTCTCTGGCCCCTCCCCTCCACACTCTCTCTGGCCCCTCCCCTCCACAATCTCTCTCTTACTCTCCCTGCCCTCCCCCCTCCACACTCACTCTCTCACTCTCCCTCCCCTCCCCCCTCCACACTCTCTTTCACTCTCCCTCCCCTCCCCCCTCCACACTCTCTTTCACTCTCCCTGTCCTCCCCCCTCCACACTCTCTCTCTCACTCACCCTGCCCTCCCCCCTCCCCTCCACACTGTCACTCTCCCTGGCCCCTCCCCTGCACACTCTCTCTCACTCTCCCTGCCCTCCCCTCCTCTACACTCTCTCTCTCACTCTCCATACCCTCCCCCCTCCACACTCTCTCTCTCACTCACCCTGCCCTCCACCCTCCACACTCTCTCTCTCTCACTCTCCCTGCCCTCCCCCCTCCACACTCTCTCTCTCACTCTCCCTGCACTCCCCCCTCCAACATCTCTCTCTCACTCTCCCTGCCCTCCACCCTCCACACTCTCTCTCTCTCCCTGGCCCCTCCCCTCTACACTCACTCTCACTCTCTCTGGACCCTCCCCTCCACACTCTCTCTCTCTCTCTGGCCCCTCCCCTCCACACTCTCTCTCTCTCTCTCTCTCTGGCCCCTCCCCTCCACAATCTCTCTCTCTCCCTGGCCCCTCCCCTCCACACTCTCTCTCTGACCCCACCACCCACTCTTTCTACTTGGCCTCTACCCCCAATCTACCTGTTTCTCCGCCCCCGCCTTCCGACTCTTTCCCATGCCCAGCCCTGGCCTACCCCACTCTCACTCTGGCCCCACCCCTCCACTCTCTCTCTCTCTCTCTCTCTGGCCCCTCCCCTCCACACTCTCTCTGGCCGCTCCCCTACATTCTCTCTACCTGGCCTCTACCCCCACTCTACATGTTTCTCCTCCCACCTCTCAAATCTCTCCCTGGCCCCTCCCTTCCACACTCTCTCTCTCTCTAGCCCCTCCCCTCCACACTCTCTCTCTGGCCCCTCTCCTCCACACTCTCTCTGGCCTCTCCCCTCCACACTCTCTGTCTCACTTCTCCGCCCCACTCCCCACTCTCTCCCTGGCCCTGCCCCTCCACACTCTCTGTCTCACTCTGGCCCCTCCCCTCCACACTCTCTCTCTCTCTGACCCCTCCCCTCCACACTCTCTCTCTGGCCCCTCCCTTCCCACTCTCTCTCTGTGGCCCCTCCCCAAACTCTCCCTGACACCTCCCCTCCATACATTCTCCCTGCCCTCCCCCCTCCACAGTCTCTCTTACTCACTCTCCCTGGGCACTCCCCTCCACACTCTCTCACTCTCCCTGGCCCTCCCCTCCATTCTCTCCCTGGCCCCTCCCCTGCACACTCTCTCTCTCTCCCTGCCCTCCCCCCTCCACACTCTCTCTCTCACTATCCCTGCCTTCCCCCTCCACATTCTCTCTCTCACTCTCCCTGGCCCCTCCCCTCCACACTCTCTCTCTCTGGCCCCTCCCCTCCACACTCTCTGTCTCTGGCCCCTCCCCTCCACTCTCTCCCTGGCCCCTCCCTTCCACACTCTCTCTCTCTCTCTGGCCACTCCCCTCCACACTCTCTCTCTCTGGCCCCTCCCCTCCACACTCTCTCTCTCTCTTTGGCCCCTCCTCTCCACACACTCTCTCTCTCTCTCTCTCTGGCCCCTCCCCACCACTCTCTCTCCCTGGCCCCTCCCTTCCACTCTCTCTCTCTCTCTACCTGGCCTCTACCCCAACTCTACCTGTTTTTCTGCCCCCCTCCCCACTCTCTGCCTGGCCCCGCCCCTCCACACTCTCACTCTGGCCCCTCCCCTCCACACTCTCTCTCTCTCTCTCTCGGGCCCCTCCCCTCCTGTCTCTCTCTCTCGGGCCCCTCCCCTCCACACTCTCTCTGGCCCCTCCACTCCTCAAACTCTCTCTCTCTTGCCCCTCCCCTCCACACTCTCTCTCTCTCTCTCTCTGGCCCCTCTCCTCCACACTCTCTCTCTCTCTGGCCCCTCCCCTCCACACTCTCTCTCTCTCTCTCTCTCTCTCTCTCTCTGGCCCCTCCCCTCCACACTCTCTCTCTCTCTCTCTGGCCCCTCCCCTCCACATTCTCTCTGGCCCCTCCCCTCCACACACTCTCTCTCTCTGGCCCCTCCCCTCCACACTCTCTCTCTCTCTCTGGCCCCTCCCCTCCACACTCTCTCTCTGGCCCCTCCCCTCCACACTCTCTCTCTCACTCTCCCTGGCCCCACCCCTGCACAATCTCACTCTCCCTGGCCCCCCCCTCCACACTCACACTCTCCCTGCCCTCCCCCTTCCACACTCACTCCCTCACTCTCCCTGCCCTCCCCCCTCCACTCTCTCTCTCACTCTCCTGCCCTCCCCCTCCACACTCTCTCTCACTCACCCTGCCTTCCCCCCTCCACACTCTCTCTCTCTCCCTGTCCTCCCCCCTCCACACTCTCTCTCTCTCACTCACCCTGCCCTCCCCCCTCCCCTCCACACTCTCCCTGGCCCCTTCCCTCCACAATCTCTCTCTCTGGCCGCTCCACTCCACTCTCTCTCTCTCTCTGGCCCCTTCCCTCCACACTCTCTCTGGCCGCTCCCCTACATTCTCTTTACCTGGCCTCTACCCCCACTCTACATGTTTCTCCTCCCCCCTTGCAAATCTCTCCCTGGCCCCTCCCTTCCACACTCTCTCTCTCTCTAGCCCCTCCCCTCCACACTCTCTCTCTGGCCCCTCCCCTGCACTCTCTCTCTCTCTCTCTCTCTCTCTCCCAGGCCTCTACCGCCACTCTACCTGTTTCTCAGCCCCACTCCCCACTCTCTCCCTGGCCCCACCCCTCCACACTCTCTGTCTCACTCTGGCCCCTCCCCTCCACACTCTGTCGCTCTCTGGCCCCACCCCTCCACACACTCTCTCTCTCTGACCCCTCCCCTCCACACTCTCTCTCTGGCCCCTCCCCTCCACACTCTCTCTCTGGTCCCTCCCCTCCACACTCTCTCTCTGGCCCCTCCCCTCCACACTCTCTCTGGCCCCTCCCTTCCACACTGTCTCTCTGTGGCCCCTCCCCAAACTCTCCCTGACACCTCCCCTCCATACATTCTCCCTGCCCTCCCCCCTCCACAGTCTCTCTTACTCACTCTCCCTGGGCACTCCCCTCCACACTCTCTCTCACTCTCCCTGGCCCCTCCACTCCTTAATCTCACTCTCCCTGGCCCCTCCCCTCCACACTCTCACTCTCCCTGGCCCCTCCCCTCCACACTCTCTCTCTCACTCTCCCTGCACTCCCCCCTTCCACACTCTCTCTCTCACTCTCCCTGCCCTCCCCCCCTCCACACTCTCTCACTCTCCCTGGCCCCTCCCCTCCACACTCACTCTCACTGGCCCCTCACCTCCACACTCACTCTCACTGGCCCCTCCCCTCCACACTCACTCTCCCTGGCCCCTCCCCTCCACACTCACTCTCACTCTCAATGGTCCCTCCCATCCACACACTCTCACTCTCCCTGGCCCCTCCCCTCCACACTCTGTCTCACTCTCCCTGGCCCCTCCCCTCCACACTCACTCTCACTGGCCCCTCACCTCCACACTCACTCTCCCTGGCCCCTCCCCTCCACACTCTCTCTCACTCTCACTGACCCCTCCCCTCCAAACTCACTCTTACTGGCCCCTCCCCTCCACACACTATCACTCTCCCTGGCCCCACCCCTCCACACACTCTCACTCTCCCTGGCCCCTCCCCTCCACACTGTCTCATATCTCCTAGGCCCCTCCCCTCCACACTCTTTCTCACTCACCCTGTCCCCTCCCCTCCACACTCTCTCTCTCCCTGGCCCCTCCCCTCCACACTCTCTCTGGCCCCTCCCTTCCACACACTCTCTCTCTCTCTCTCTCTGGCCCCTCCCCTCCACAGTCTCTCTCTCTCTCTGGCCCCTCCCCTCCTCACAATCTCTCTCTCTGGCCCCTCCCCTCCACACTCTCTCTCTCTGGCCCCTCCCCTCCACACTCTCAATCTCTGGCCCCTCCCCTCCACACTCTCTCTCTCTCTCTCTCTGGCCCCCCCCCTCCACACTCCTCCTCTCTCTTTCTCTGCACCCCCCCCCTCCACACACTCTCTCTCTCTCTCTGGCCCCTCCCCTCCACGCTCTCTCTCTCTGGCCCCTCCCCTCCACACTCTCTCCCTCTCTGGCCCCTCCCCTCCACACTATCTCTCTGGCCCCACCCCTCCACACTCTCTCTCTGGCCCCTTCCTTCCACACGCTCTCTCTCTGGCCCCGCCCCAACTCTTGCTGGCCCCTCCCCTCTACACACTCTCCCTCACTCTCTCCCACGCCCCTGCCCTCCACACTCTCTCGCACTCTCCCTGGCCCCTCCCCTCCACAATCTCACTCTCCCTGGCCCCTCCACTCCACTCTCGCTCTCTCTCTCTCTCTGGCCCCTCCCCTCCACACTCTCTCTCTGCATCCCCCTCCACACTCTCTCTCTCTCTCTGGCCCCGCCACTCCACACTCTCTCTCTCTCTGGCCCCGCCCCTCCACACTCTCTCTCTCTGGCCCCGCCCCTCCACACTCTCTCTCTCTGGCACCTCAACAACTCTTGCTGGACCCTCCCCTCTACACACACTCTCTCACTCTCTCCCTCGCCCCTGCCCTCCACACTCTCTTTCTCACTCTCCCTGGCCCCTCCCCTCCACACTCTCCCTCTCACTGGCCCCTACCCTCCACACTCTCACTCTCCCTGGCCCCTCCCCTCCACTCTCTCCCTGGCCCCTCCCCTGCACACTCTCTCTCTCTCCCTGCCCTCCCCCCTCCACACTCTCTCTCTCACTCTCCCTGCCCACCCCCCCTCCACACTCTCCTTCTCACTATCCCTGCCCTCCCCCCTCCACACTCTCTCTCTCACTCTCCCTGGCCCCTCCCTCCACACTCTCTCTCTCTGGCCCCTCCCCTTCACTCTCTCCCTGGCCCCTCCCCTCCACACTCTCCTTCTCACTATCCCTGCCCTCCCCCCTCCACACTCTCTCTCTCACTCTCCCTGGCCCCTCCCCTCCACACTCTCTCTCTCTGGCCCCTCCCCCTCACTCTCTCCCTGGCCCCTCCCCTCCACACTCTCCTTCTCACTATCCCTGCCCTCCCCCCTCCACACTCTCTCTCTCACTCTCCCTGCCCACCCCCCTCCACACTCTCCTTCTCACTATCCCTGCCCTCCCCCCTCCACACTCTCTCTCTCACTCTCCCTGGCCCCTCCCCTCCACACTCTCTCTCTCTGGCCCCTCCCCTTCACTCTCTATCTGGACCCTCCCCTCCACACTCTCTCTCTATCCCTGGCCCCTCCCTTCCACACTCTCTCTCTCTCTCTGGCCCCTCCTCTCCACAAACTCTCTCTCTCTCTCTCTGGCCGCTCCCCACCACTCTCTCTCTCTCTCTCTCTACCTGGCCTCTACCCCAACTCTACCTGTTTCTCCGCCCCCCTCCCCACTCTCTCTCTCTCACTCTCCCTGCCCTCCCCCCCTCCCCACTCTCTCTCTCTCACTCTCCCTGCCCTCCCCCCTCCACACTCTCCTTCTCACTATCCCTGCCCTCCCCCCTCCACATTCTCTCTCTCACTCTCCCAGGCCCCTCCCCTCCACACTCTCTCTCTCTGGCCCCTCCCCTCCACTCTCTCCCTGGCCCCTCCCCTCCACACTCTCTCTCTCTGGACCCTCCCCTCCACACTCTCTCTCTCTCTCTGGCCCCTCCCCTCCACACTCTCTCTCTCTCTCTACCTGGCCTCTACCCCAACTCTACCTGTTTCTCCGCCCCCCTCCCCACTCTCTCCCTGGCCCCGCCCCTCCACACTCTCACTGTGGCCCCTCCCGTCCACACTCTCTCCCTGGCCCCGCCCCTCCGCACTCTCACTCTGGCCCCTCCCCACCACACTCTCACACTCTCTCTTTCTGGCCCCTCCCCTTCACTCTCTCTCTGGACCCTCCCCTCCACACTCTCTCTCTATCCCTGGCCCCTCCCTTCCACACTCTCTCTCTCTCTCTGGCCCCTCCTCTCCACAAACTCTCTCTCTCTCTCTCTGGCCGCTCCCCACCACTCTCTCTCTCTCTCTCTCTCTACCTGGCCTCTACCCCAACTCTACCTGTTTCTCCGCCTCCCTCCCCACTCTCTCCCTGGCCCCGCCCCTCCACACTCTCACTCTGGCCCCTCCCCTCCACACTCTGTCCCTGGCCCCGCCCCTCCACACTCTCACTCTGGCCCCTCCCCTCCACACTCTCTCTCTCTCGGGCTCCTCCCCTCCTCGCTCTCTCTCTCGGGCCCCTCCCCTCCACACTCTCTCTGGCCCCTCCACTCCTCAAACTCTGTCTCTCTTGCCCCTCCCCTCCACACTCTCTCTCACTCTGGCCCCTCACCTCCACACTCTCTCTCTCAGGCCCCTCCCCTCCACACTCTCTCTCTCTCTCTCTCTCTCTGGCCGCTCCCCTCCACATTCTCTCTGGCCCCTCCCCTCCACACACTCTCTCTCTCTGGCCCCTCCCCTCCACACTCTCTCTCTCTGGCCCCTCCCCTCCACACTCTCTCTCTCTGGCCGCTCCCCTCCACATTCTCTCTGGCCCCTCCCCTCCACACTCTCTCTCTCTCTGGCCCCACCCCTCCACACTCTCTCTGGCCGCTCCCCTACATTCTCTCTACCTGGCCTCTACCCCCAATCTACATGTTTCTCCTCCCCCCTCTGAACTCTCTCCCTGGCCCCTCCCTTCCACACTCTCTCTCTCTCTCTCTCTGGCCCCTCCCCTCCAAACTCTCTCCCTGGCCCCTCCCCTGCACACTCTCTCTCTCTCTCTCTCTCTGGCCCCTCCCCTCCACACTCTCTGTCTGGCCCCTCCCCTCCACACTCTCTCTCTCTGGCCCCTCCCCTCCACACTCTCTCTCTGGCCGCTCCCCTCTACACTCTCTCTCTGGCCCCTCCCCTCCACACTCTCTCTCTCTCTGGCCCCTCCCCTCCACACTCACTCTCTCTCTCTCTCTCTGGCCCCTCCCCTCCACACTCTCTCTCTGCCCCCCCCCTCCACACTCTCTTTCTCTCTCTCTGGCCCCCCCCCCTCCACACTCTCTCTCTCTCTGGCCCTGCCCCTCCACACTCTCTCTCTCTGGCCCCTCCCCTCCACACTCTCACTCTGGCCCCTCCCCTCCACACTCTCTCTCTCTGGCCCCTCCCCAACTCTTGCTGGACCCTCCCATCTACACACTCTCACTCTATCCCTCGCCCCTGCCCTCCACACTCTCTCTCGCACTCTCCCTGGCACCTCCCCTCCACACTCTCACTCTCCCTGGCCCCTACCCTCCACAATCTCACTCTCCCTGGCCCCTCCCCTCCACAATCTCACTCTCCCTGGCCCTCCCCTCCCCTCTCTCCCTGGCCCCTCCCCTGCACACTCTCTCTCTCTCTCCCTGCCCTCCCCCCTCCACACTCTCTCTCTCTCACTCTCCCTGCCCTCCCCCCTCCACACTCTCTCTCTCACTCTCCCTGCCCACCCCCCTCCACACTCTCCTTCTCACTATCCCTGCCCTCCCCACTCCACATTCTCTCTCTCACTCTCCCAGGCCCCTCCCCTCCACACTCTCTCTCTCTGGCCCCTCCCCTCCACTCTCTCCCTGGCCCCTCCCCTCCACACTCTCTCTCTCTGGACCCTCCCCTCCACACTCTCTCTCTCTCCCTGGCCCCTCCCCTCCACACTCTCTCTCTCTCTCTACCTGGCCTCTACCCCAACTCTACCTGTTTCTCCGCCCCCCTCCCCACTCTCTCCCTGGCCCCGCCCCTCCACACTCTCACTGTGGCCCCTCCCCTCCACACTCTCTCCCTGGCCCCGCCCCTCCGCACTCTCACTCTGGCCCCTCCCCACCACACTCTCACACTCTCTCTCTCTCTGGCCCCTCCCCTCCTCTCTCTCGGGCCCCTCCCCTCCACACTCTCTCTGGCCCCTCCACTCCTCAAACTCGCTCTCTCTTGGCCCTCCCCTCCACATTCTCTCTCTCTCTCTCAGACTCCTACCCTCCACACTCTCTCTCTCTCTCTCTGGCCCCTCCCCCCACACTCTCTCTCTGGCCCCTCCCCTCCACACTCTCTCCCTGGCCCCTCCCCTCCACACTCACACTCTCCCTGCCCTCCCCCTTCCACACTCACTCTCTCACTCTCCCTGCCCTCCCACCTCCACACTCTCATCTCCCTGGCCCCTCCCCTCCACACTCTCCCTGGCTCCTTCCCTCCACACACTCTCTCTCTGGCCGCTCCCCTCCACACTCTCTTTGGCCGCTCCCCTACATTCTCTCTACCTGGCCTCTACCCCCACTCTACATGTTTCTCCTCCCCCCTCCCAACTCTCTTCCTGGCCCCTCCACACTCTCTCTCTCTCTCTGGCCCCTACCCTCCACACTCTCTCTCTGGCCGCTCCCCTCCACACTCTCTGTCTGGCCCCTCCCCTCCACACTCTCTCTCTGGCCCCTCCCCTCCACTCTCTCTCTCTCTCTCTCTGGCCCCTCCCCTCCACACTCTGTCCCTGGCCCTGCCCCTCCACACTCTCACTCTGGCCCCTCCCCTCCACACTCTGTCCCTGGCCCCGCCCCTCCACACTCTCACTCTGGCCCCTCCCCTCCACACTCTCTCTCTCTCGGGCTCCTCCCCTCCTCGCTCTCTCTCTCGGGCCCCTCCCCTCCACACTCTCTCTGGCCCCTCCACTCCTCAAACTCTGTCTCTCTTGCCCCTCCCCTCCACACTCTCTCTCTCTCACTCTGGCCCCTCACCTCCACACTCTCTCTCTCTCAGGCCCCACCCCTCCACACTCTCTCTCTCTCTCTCTCTGGCCGCTCCCCTCCACATTCTCTCTGGCCCCTCCCCTCCACACACTCTCTCTCTCTGGCCCCTCCCCTCCACACTCTCTCTCTGGCCCCTCCCCTCCACACTCTCTCTCTCTCGGGCCCCTCCCCTCCTCTCTCTCTCTCTCTCGGGCCCCTCCCCTCCACACTCTCTCCGGCCCCTCCACTGCTCAAACTCTGTCTCTCTTGCCCCTCCCCTCCACACTCTCTCTCTCTCACTCTGGCCCCTCCCTCCACACTCACTGTCTCTCAGGCCCCTCCCCATCCCACTCTCTCTCTCTGGCCCCTCCCCTCCACATTCTCTCTGGCCCCTCCCCTCAACACTCTCTCTCTCTCTGGCCCCTCCACTCCACATTCTCTCTGGCCCCTCCCCTCAACACTCTCTCTCTCTCTGGCCCCTCCACTCCACACTCTCTCTCTCTCTGGCCCCTCCCCTCCACACTCTCTCTCTCACTCTCCCTGGCCCCTCCCCTCCACACTCACACTCTCCCTGCCCTCCCTCCTCCACACTCACTCTCTCACTCTCCCTGCCCTCCCCCCTCCACACCCTCTCTCACTCTCCCTGCCCTCCCCCCTCCACACTCTCCCTCTCTCTGGCCCCACCCCTCCACACTCTCTCTGGCCGCTCCCCTACATTCTCTCTACCTGGCCTCTACCCCCAATCTACATGTTTCTCCTCCCCCCTCCGAACTCTCTCCCTGGCCCCTCCCTTCCACACTCTCTCTCTCTCTCTCTCTGGCCCCTCCCCTCCACACTCTCTCCCTGGCCCCTCCCCTGCACACTCTCTCTCTCTCTCTCTCTGGCCCCTCCCCTCCACACTCTCTCTCTGGCCCCTCCCCTCCACACTCTCTCTCTCTGGCCCCTCCCCTCCACACTCTCTCTCTGGCCGCTCCCCTCTACACTCTCTCTCTGGCCCCGCCCCTCCACACTCTCTCTCTCTGGCCCCTCCCCTCCACACTCACTCTCTCTCTCTCTCTCTCTGGCCCCTCCCCTCCACACTCTCTCTCTGCCCCCCCCCTCCACACTCTCTTTCTCTCTCTCTGCCCACCCCCCCCTCCACACTCTCTCTCTCTCTGGCCCTGCCCCTCCACACTCTCTCTCTCTGGCCCCTCCCCTCCACACTCTCACTCTGGCCCCTCCCCTCCACACTCTCTCTCTCTGGCCCCTCCCCAACTCTTGCTGGACCCTCCCATCTACACACTCTCACTCTATCCCTCGCCCCTGCCCTCCACACTCTCTCTCGCACTCTCCCTGGCACCTCCCCTCCACACTCTCACTCTCCCTGGCCCCTCCCCTCCACACTCTCACTCTCCCTGGCCCTCCCCTCCCCTCTCTCCCTGGCCCCTCCCCTGCACACTCTCTCTCTCTCTCCCTGCCCTCCCCCCTCCACACTCTCTCTCTCTCACTCTCCCTGCCCTCCCCCCTCCACACTCTCTCTCTCACTCTCCCTGCCCTCCCCCCTCCACACTCTCCTTCTCACTATCCCTGCCCTCCCCCCTCCACATTCTCTCTCTCACTCTCCCAGGCCCCTCCCCTCCACACTCTCTCTCTCTGGACCCTCCCCTCCACACTCTCTCTCTCTCTCTGGCCCCTCCCCTCCACACTCTCTCTCTCTCTCTACCTGGCCTCTACCCCAACTCTACCTGTTTCTCCGCCCCCCTCCCCACTCTCTCCCTGGCCCCGCCCCTCCACACTCTCACTGTGGCCCCTCCCGTCCACACTCTCTCCCTGGCCCCGCCCCTCCGCACTCTCACTCTGGCCCCTCCCCACCACACTCTCACACTCTCTCTCTCTGGCCCCTCCCCTTCACTCTCTCTCTAGACCCTCCCCTCCACACTCTCTCTCTATCCCTGGCCCCTCCCTTCCACACTCTCTCTCTCTCTCTCTGGCCCCTCCTCTCCACAAACTCTCTCTCTCTCTCTCTGGCCGCTCCCCACCACTCTCTCTCTCTCTCTCTCTACCTGTCCTCTACCCCAACTCTACCTGTTTCTCCGCCTCCCTCCCCACTCTCTCCCTGGCCCCCGCCCCTCCACACTCTCACTCTGGCCCCTCCCCTCCACACTCTGTCCCTGGCCCCGCCCCTCCACACTCTCACTCTGGCCCCTCCCCTCCACACTCTCTCTCTCTCGGGCTCCTCCCCTCCTCGCTCTCTCTCTCGGGCCCCTCCCCTCCACACTCTCTCTGGCCCCTCCACTCCTCAAACTCTGTCTCTCTTGCCCCTCCCCTCCACACTCTCTCTCTCTCACTCTGGCCCCTCACCTCCACACTCTCTCTCTCTCAGGCCCCTCCCCTCCACACTCTCTCTCTCTCTCTCTCTCTGGCCGCTCCACTCCACATTCTCTCTGGCCCCTCCCCTCCACACACTCTCTCTCTCTGGCCCCTCCCCTCCACACTCTCTCTCTGGCCCCTCCCCTCCACACTCTCTCTCTCTCGGGCCCCTCCCCTCCTCTCTCTCTCTCTCGGGCCCCTCCCCTCCACACTCTCTCCGGCCCCTCCACTCCTCAAACTCTGTCTCTCTTGCCCCTCCCCTCCACACTCTCTCTCTCTCACTCTGGCCACTCCCCTCCACACTCTCTGTCTCTCAGGCCCCTCCCCATCCCACTCTCTCTCTCTGGCCCCTCCCCTCCACACTCTCTCTCTCTCTCTCTGGCCGCTCCCCTCCACATTCTCTCTGGCCCCTCCCCTCAACACTCTCTCTCTCTCTGGCCCCTCCACTCCACACTCTCTCTCTCTCTGGCCCCTCCCCTCCACACTCTCTCTCTCACTCTCCCTGGCCCCTCCCCTCCACACTCACAATCTCCCTGCCCTCCCTCCTCCACACTCACTCTCTCACTCTCCCTGCCCTCCCCCCTCCACACCCTCTCTCACTCTCCCTGCCCTCCCCCCTCCACACTCTCACTCTCCCTGGCCCCTCCCCTCCACACTCTCCCTGGCTCCTTCCCTCTCTACGCTCTCTCTCCCTCTCTCTGGCCCCACCCCCTCCACACTCTCTCTGGCCGCTCCCCTACATTATCTCTACCTGGCCTCTACCTCCAATCTACATGTTTCTCCTCCCCCCTCCGAACTCTCTCCCTGGCCCCTCCCTTCCACACTCTCTCTCTCTCTCTCTCTGGCCCCTCCCCTCCACACTCTCTCCCTGGCCCCTCCCCTCCACACTCTCTCTCTCTCTCTCTCTGGCCCCTCCCCTCCACACTCTCTCTCTGGCCCCTCCCCTCCACACTCTCTCTCTCTGGCCCCTCCCCTCCACACTCTCTCTCTGGCCGCTCCCCTCTACACTCTCTCTCTGGCCCCTCCCCTCCACACTCTCTCTCTCTCTGGCCCCTCCCCTCCACACTCACTCTCTCTCTCTCTCTCTGGCCCCTCCCCTCCACACTCTCTCTCTGCCCCCCCCCTCCACACTCTCTTTCTCTCTCTCTGGCCCCCCCCCCCTCCACACTCTCTCTCTCTCTGGCCCTGCCCCTCCACACTCTCTCTCTCTGGCCCCTCCCCTCCACACTCTCACTCTGGCCCCTCCCCTCCACACTCTCTCTCTCTGGCCCCTCCCCAACTCTTGCTGGACCCTCCCATCTACACACTCTCACTCTATCCCTCGCCCCTGCCCTCCACACTCTCTCTCGCACTCTCCCTGGCCCCTACCCTCCACAATCTCACTCTCCCTGGCCCCTCCCCTCCACAATCTCACTCTCCCTGGCCCTCCCCTCCCCTCTCTCCCTGGCCCCTCCCCTGCACACTCTCTCTCTCTCTCCCTGCCCTCCCCCCTCCACACTCTCTCTCTCTCACTCTCCCTGCCCTCCCCCCTCCACACGCTCTCTCTCACTCTCCCTGCCCTCCCCCCTCCACACTCTCCTTCTCACTATCCCTGCCCTCCCCCCTCCACATTCTCTCTCTCACTCTCCCAGGCCCCCTCCCCTCCACACTCTCTCTCTCTGGCCCCTCCCCTCCACTCTCTCCCTGGCCCCTCCCCTCCACACTCTCTCTCTCTGGACCCTCCCCTCCACACTCTCTCTCTCTCTCTGGCCCCTCCCCTCCACACTCTCTCTCTCTCTCTACCTGGCCTCTACCCCAACTCTACCTGTTTCTCCGCCCCCCTCCCCACTCTCTCCCTGGCCCCGCCCCTCCACACTCTCACTGTGGCCCCTCCCCTCCACACTCTCTCCCTGGCCGCGCCCCTCCGCACTCTCACTCTGGCCCCTCCCCACCACACTCTCACACTCTCTCTCTCTCGGGCCCCTCCCCTCCTCTCTCTCGGGCCCCTCCCCTCCACACTCTCTCTGGCCCCTCCACTCCTCAAACTCGCTCTCTCTTGGCCCTCCCCTCCACATTCTCTCTCTCTCTCTCAGACTCCTACCCTCCACACTCTCTCTCTCTCTCTCTGGCCCCTCCCCCCCACACTCTCTCTCTGGCCCCTCCCCTCCACACTCACACTCTCCCTGCCCTCCCCCTTCCACACTCACTCTCTCACTCTCCCTGCCCTCCCTCCTCCACACTCTCACTCTCCCTGGCCCCTCCCCTCCACACTCTCCCTGGCTCCTTCCCTCCACACACTCTCTCTCTGGCCGCTCCCCTCCACTCTCTCTCTCTCTCTGTCCCCACCCCTCCACACTCTCTTTGGCCGCTCCCCTACATTCTCTCTACCTGGCCTCTACCCCCACTCTACATGTTTCTCCTCCCCCCTCCCAACTCTCTTCCTGGCCCCTCCACACTCTCTCTCTCTCTCTGGCCCCTACCCTCCACACTCTCTCTCTGGCCGCTCCCCTCCACACTCTCTCTCTGGCCCCTCCCCTCCACACTCTCTCTCTGGCCCCTCCCCTCCACACTCTCTCTCTGGCCCCTCCCCTCCACACTCTCTCTCTGGCCCCTCCCCTCCACTCTCTCTCTCTCTCTGGCCCCTCCCCTCCACACTCTCTCTCTGGCCCCTCCCCTCCACACTCTCTCTCTCTCTCTCTCCCAGGCCTCTACCGCCACTCTACCTGTTTCTCCGCCCGACTTCCCACTCTCTTCCTGGCCCTGCCCCTCCACACTCTCTGTCTCTCTCTGGCCCCTCCCCTCCACACTCTGTCTCTCTCTGGCCCCTCCCCTCCACACTCTGTCTCTCTCTGGCCCCTCCCCTCCACACTCTCTCTCTCTCTGGCCCCTCCCTTCCACACTCTCACTCTGGCCCCTCCCCTCCACACTCTCTGGTCCCTCCCCTCCACACTCTCTCTCTCTCTGGCCCCTCCCTTCCACACTCTCTCTGGCCCCTCCCTTCCACACACTCTCTCTCTGGCCCCTCCCCAAACTCTCCCTGACACCTCCCCTGCATACATTCTCCCTGCCCTCCCCCCCTCCACAGTCTCTCTCACTCACTCTCCCTGGCCCCTCCCCTCCACACACTCTCCCTGCCCACCCCCCCTCCACACTCTCTCTCTCTCTCTCCCTGGGCACTCCCCTCCACACTCTCTCTCACTCTCCCTGGCCCCTCCACTCCTTAATCTCACTCTCCCTGGCCCCTCCCCTCCACACTCTCACTCTCCCTGGCCCCTCCCCTCCAGACTCTCTCTCTCACTCTCCCTAGCCCCTCCCTCCTCCACACTCTCACGCTCCCTGGCCCCTCTCCTCCACAATCTCACTCTCACTCTCCCTGCCCTCCCCCCTTCCACACTCTCTCTCTCACTCTCCCTGCCCTCCCCCCTCCACACTCTCTCACTCTCCCTGGACCCTCCCCTTACACTCACTCTCATTGGCCCCTCCCCTCCACACACACTCACTCTCCCTGGCCCCTCCCCTCCACACTCACTCTCACTGGCCCCTCTCCTCCACACTCACTCTCCTTCTCACTGGCCCCCTCCCATCCACACACTCTCACTCTCCCTGGCCCCTCCCCTCCACACTCTCTCTCACTCTCCCTGGCCCCTCCCCTCCACACTCACTCTCACTGGCTCCTCCGCGCCACACTCACTCACTGGCCCCTATCCTCCACACTCACTCTCCCTGGCCCCACCCCTCCACACACTCTCCACTCTCCCTGGCCCCTCCCCTCCACACTGTCTCATCTCTCCCTGGCCCTTCACCTCCACATTCTCTCTCACTCACCCTGTCCCCTCCCCTCCACACTCTCTCACTCTCCCTGGCCCCTCCCTTCCACACTCACTCTCACTTTACCTGGCCACTCCCCTCCACACTCTCTCTCTCTCTCTCTGTCCCCCCTCTCCACACTCTCTCTCTCTCTGGCCTCTCCCCTCCACACTCTCTGTCTCTCTTCTCCGCCCCACTCCCCACTCTCTCCCTGGCCCTGCCCCTCCACACTCTCTGTCTCACTCTGGCCCCTCCCCTCCACACTCTGTCTCTCTCTGACCCCTCCCCTCCACACTCTGTCTCTCTCTGGCCCCTCCCCTCCACACTCTGTCTCTGGCCCCTCCCCTCCACACTCTGTCTCTCTCTGACCCCTCCTCTCCACACTCTGTCTCTGGTCCCTCTCTTCCACACTCTCTCTCTCTCTGGCCCCTCCCCTCCACACTCTCTCTCTGGCCCCTCCCCTCCACACTCTCTCTCTGGCCCCTCCCCTCCACTCTCTCTCTCTCTCTCTCTGGCCCCTTCCTTCCACACTCTCTCTCTGGCCCCTCTCCTCCACACTCTCTCTCTCTCTTTCTCTCCCAGGCCTCTACCGCCACTCTACCTGTTTCTCCGCCCCACTTCCCACTCTCTCCCTGGCCCTGCCCCTCCACACTCTCTGTCTCTCTCTGGCCCCTCCCCTCCACACTCTGTCTCTCTCTGGCCCTCCCCTCCACACTCTGTCTCTCTCTGGCCCCTGCCCTCCACACTCTCTCTCTCTCTGGCACCTCCCTTCCACACTCTCACTCTGGCCCCTCCCCTCCACACTCTCTGGTCCCTCCCCTCCACACTCTCTCTCTGGCCCCACCCTTCCACATTCTCTCTGGCCCCTCCCTTCCACACACTCTCTCTCTGGCCCCTCCCCAAACTCTCCCTGACACCTCCCCTGCATACATTCTCCCTGCCCTCCCCCCCCAACAGTCTCTCTCACTCACTCTCCCTGGCCCCTCCACTCCTTAATCTCACTCTCCCTGGCCCCTCCCCTCCACACTCTCACTCTCCCTGGCACCTCCCCTCCAGACTCTCTCTCTCACTCTCCCTGGCCCCTCTCCTCCACACTCTCACGCTCCCTGGCCCCTCTCCTCCACAATCTCACTCTCACTCTCCCTGCCCTCCCCCCTTCCACACTCTCTCTCTCACTCTCCCTGCCCTCCCCCCCTTCCACACTCTCTCTCTCACTCTCCCTGCCCTCCCCCCCTCCACACTCTCTCACTCTCCCTGGCCCCTCCCCTTACACTCACTCTCATTGGCCCCTCTCCTCCACACTCACTCTCCTTCTCACTGGCCCCTCCCATCCACACACTCTCACTCTCCCTGGCCCCTCCCCTCCACACTCTCTCTCACTCTCCCTGGCCCCTCCCCTCCACACTCACTCTCACTGGCCCCTCCCCTCCACACTCACTCTCACTGGCTCCTCCGCGCCACCCTCACTCACTGGCCCCTATCCTCCACACTCACTCTCACTGGCCCCTCCCCTCCAAACTCACTCTCACTGGCCCCTCCCCTCCACACACTATCACTCTCCCTGGCCCCACCCCTCCACACACTCTCACTCTCCCTGGCCCCTCCCCTCCACACTGTCTCATCTCTCCCTGGCCCCTCACCTCCACACTCTCTCTCACTCACCCTGTCCCCTCCCCTCCACACTCTCTCTCACTCTCCCTGGCCCCTCCCTTCCACACTCACTCTCACTTTACCTGGCCACTCCCCTCCACACTCTCTCTCTCTCTCTCTGGCCCCTACACTTCACACTCTCTCTCTCTCTCTGTCCCCCCTCCCCACACTCTCTCTCTCTGGCCCCTCCCCTCCACACTCTCTCTCTGGCCCCTCCCCTCCACCCTCTCTCTCTCTCTCTGGCCCCCTCCTCCACACTCTTTCTCTCTCTCTCTGCCCCGCCCCTCCACACTCTCTCTCTCTCTGGCCCCTCCCTCCACACTACTCTCTCTCTGGCCCCTCCCCTCCACACATCTCTCTCTCTGGCCCCTCCTCTCCACACTCTCTCTCTCTGGCCCCTCCCCACCACACTCTCTCTCTCTGGCCCCTCCCCGCCACACTCTCTCTCTGGCCCCACCCCCCCACACTCTCTCTCTCTGGCCCTTCCCCTCCACACTCTTTCTCTCTCTGGCTCCTCCCCTCCACACTCTCTCTCTGGCCCCTCCCCTCCACACTCTCTCTCACTCTCCCTGGCCCCTCCCCTCCACACTCACACTCTCCCTGCCCTCCCCCCTCCACACTCACACTCTCCCTGCCCTCCCCCTTCCACACTCACTCTCTCACTCTCCCTGCCCTCCCCCCTCCACACGCTCTCTCACTCACCCTGCCCTCCCCCCTCCCCTCCACACTCTCACTCTCCCTGGCCCCTCCCCTCCACACTCTCCCTGGCTCCTTCCCTCCACACACACTCTCTCTGACCCCTCCCCTCCACTCTCTTTCTCTCTCTCTCTGGCCCCACCCCTCCACACTCTCTCTGGCCGCTCCCCTACATTCTCTCTACCTGGCCTCTACCTCCACTCTACATGTTTCTCCTCCCCCCTCCACACTCTATCTCTGGCCCCTCCCCTTCACTCTCTCTCTCTCTCTCTGGCCCCTCCCCTCCACACTCTCTCTCTGGCCCCTCCCCTCCACACTCTCTCTCTCTCTCTCTCTCTCTCTCTCTGGCCCCTCCCCTCCACACTCTCTCTCTCTCTCTCCCAGGCCTCTACCGCCACTCTACCTGTTTCTCCGCCCCACTCCCCACTCTCTCCCTGGCCCTGCCCCTCCACACTCTCTGTCTCTCTCTGGCCCCTCCCCTCCACACTCTGTCTCCCTCTGACCCCTCCCCTCCACACTCTGTCTCTCTCTGGCCCCTCCCCTCCACACTCTGTCTCTTTCTGGCCCCTCCCCTCCACACTCTGTCTCTCTCTGACCCCTCCCCTCTACACTCCCTCTCTCTCTGACCCCTCCCCTCCACACTCTCTCTGGCCCCTCCCCTCCACACTCTGTCTCTCTCTGGCCCCTCCCCTCCACACACTCTCTCTCTCTGGCCCCTCCCCTCCACACTCTCTCTCTAGCCCCGACCCTCCACTCTCTATCTAGCTCCTCCCCTCCACTCTCTCTCTCTCTGGCCCCTCCATTCCACACTCTCTCCCTGGCCCCTCCCCTCCACACTCACTCTCACTGGCCCCTCTCCTCCACACTCACTCTCCCTCTCACTGGCCCCTCCCATCCACACACTCTCACTCTCCCTGGCCCCTCCCCTCCACACTCTTTCTCACTCTCCCTGGCCCCTCCCCTCCACACTCACTCTCTCTGGCCCCTCCCCTCCACACTCTCTCTCTGGCCCCTCCCCTCCACACTCTCTCTCTGGCCCCTCCCCTCCACTCTCTCTCTCTCTCTCTCTCTGGCCCCTTCCCTCCACACTCTCTCTCTGGCCCCTCTCCTCCACACTCTCTCTCTCTCTTTCTCTCCCAGGCCTCTACCGCCACTCTACCTGTTTCTCCGCCCCACTTCCCACTCTCTCCCTGGCCCCTCCCCTCCACACTCTGTCTCTCTCTGGCCCCTCCCCTCCACACACTCTCTCTCTCTGGCCCCTCCCCTCCACACTCTCTCTCTAGCCCCGACCCTCCACACTCTCTCTCTAGCTCCTCCCCTCCACTCTCTCTCTCTCTGGCCCCTCCATTCCACACTCTCTCTCTGGCCCCTCCCCTCCACGCCCTCTCTGGCCCCTCCCTTCCACACTCTCTCTCTGTGGCCCCTCCCCAAACTCTCCCTGACACCTCCCCTCCATACATTCTCCCTGCCATCCACCCTCCACACGCTTTCTCTCTCACTCTCCCTGCCCTCCCCCCTCCACAGTCTCTCTCACTCACTCTCCCTGGCTCTTCCCCTCCACACACTCTCCCTGCCCTCCCCCCTCCACACTCTCTCACTCTCTCTCTCCCTGGGCACTCCCCTCCACACTCTCTCTCACTCTCCCTGGCCCCTCCACTCCTTAATCTCACTCTCCCTGGCCCCTCCCCTCCACACTCTCACGCTCCCTGGCCCCTCCCCTAAACACTCTCTCTCTCACTCTCCCTGCCCTCCCCCCCTCTACACACTCTCTCTCTCACTCTCCCTGCCCTCCCCCCTCCACACTCTCTCTCTCTCACTCTCCCTGCCCTCCCCCTCCACACTCTCTCACTCTCCCTGGCCCCTCCCCTTACACTCACTCTCAGTGGCCCCTCCCCTCCACACACACTCACTCTCCCTGGCCCCTCCCCTCCACACTCACTCTCACTGGCCCCTCTCCTCCACACTCACTCTCCCTCTCACTGGCCCCTCCCATCCACACACTCTCACTCTCCCTGGCCCCTCCCCTCCACACTCTTTCTCACTCTCCCTGGCCCCTCCCCTCCACACTCACTCTCTCTGGCCCCTCCCCTCCACACTCTCTCTCTGGCCCCTCCCCTCCACACTCTCTCTGGCCCCTCCCCTCCACTCTCTCTCTCTCTCTCTCTGGCCCCTTCCCTCCACACTCTCTCTCTGGCCCCTCTCCTCCACACTCTCTCTCTCTCTTTCTCTCCCAGGCCTCTACCGCCACTCTACCTGTTTCTCCGCCCCACTTCCCACTCTCTCCCTGGCCCTGCCCCTCCACACACTCTGTCTCTCTCTGGCCCCTCCCCTCCACACTCTGTCTCTCTCTGGCCCCTCCCCTCCACACTCTGTCTCTCTCTGGCCCCTGCCCTCCACACTCTCTCTCTCTCTGGCCCCTCCCTTCCACACTCTCACTCTGGCCCCTCCCCTCCACACTCTCTGGTGCCTCCCCTCCACACTCTCTCTCTGGCCCCACCCTTCCACATTCTCTCTGGCCCCTCCCTTCCACACACTCTCTCTCTGGCCCCTCCCCAAACTCTCCCTGACACCTCCCCTGCATACATTCTCCCTGCCCTCCCCCCTCCACAGTCTCTCTCACTCACTCTCCCTGGCCCCTCCCCTCCACACACTCTCCCTGCCCACCCCCCTCCACACTCTCTCTCTCTCTCTCTCCCTGGGCACTCCCCTCCACACTCTCTCTCACTCTCCCTGGCCCCTCCACTCCTTAATCTCACTCTCCCTGGCCCCTCCCCTCCACACTCTCACTCTCCCTGGCACCTCCCCTCCAGACTCTCTCTCTCACTCTCCCTGGCCCCTCTCCTCCACACTCTCACGCTCCCTGGCCCCTCTCCTCGACAATCTCACTCTCACTCTCCCTGCCCTCCCCCCTTCCACACTCTCTCTCTCACTCTCCCTGCCCTCCCCCCTCCACACTCTCTCACTCTCCCTGCCCTGCCCCCTCCACACTCTCTCTCCCTGGCCCCTCCCCTTACACTCACTCTCATTGGCCCCTCCCCTCCACACTCACACTCACTCTCCCTGGCCCCTCCCCTCCACACTCACTCTCACTGGCCCCTCTCCTCCACACTCACTCTCCTTCTCACTGGCCCCTCCCATCCACACACTCTCACTCTCCCTGGCCCCTCCCCTCCACACTCTCTCTCACTCTCCCTGGCCCCTCCCCTCCACACTCACTCTCACTGGCCCCTATCCTCCACACTCACTCTCACTGGCCCCTCCCCTCCAAACTCACTCTCACTGGCCCCTCCCCTCCACACACTATCAGTCTCCCTGGCCCCACCCCTCCACACACTCTCACTCTCCCTGGCCCCTCCCCTCCACACTGTCTCATCTCTCCCTGGCCCCTCACCTCCACACTCTCTCTCACTCACCCTGTCCCCTCCCCTCCACACTCTCTCTCACTCTCCCTGGCCCCTCCCTTCCACACTCACTCTCACTTTACCTGGCCACTCCCCTCCACACTCTCTCTCTCTCTCTGGCCCCTCCCCTCCACACTCTCTCTCTCTCTCTCTGTCCCCCCTCCCCACACTCTCTCTCTCTGGCCCCTCCCCTCCACACTCTCTCTCTGGCCCCTCCCCTCCACCCTCTCTCTCTCTCTCTGGCCCCCTCCTCCACACTCTCTCTCTCTCTCTCTGCCCCGCCCCTCCACACTCTCTCTCTCTCTCTGGCCCCTCCCTCCACACTACTCTCTCTCTGGCCCCTCCCCTCCACACATCTCTCTCTCTGGCCCCTCCTCTCCACACTCTCTCTCTCTGGCCCCTCCCCACCACACTCTCTCTCTCTGGCCCTCCCCGCCACACTCTCTCTCTGGCCCCACCCCCCCACACTCTCTCTCTCTGGCCCTTCCCCTCCACACTCTTTCTCTCTCTGGCCCCTCCCCTCCACACTCTCTCTCTGGCCCCTCCCCTCCACACTCTCTCTCACCCTCCCTGGCCCCTCCCCTCCACACTCACACTCTCCCTGCCCTCCCCCCTCCACACTCACACTCTCCCTGCCCTCCCCCCTTCCACACTCACTCTCTCACTCTCCCTGCCCTCCCCCCTCCACACGCTCTCTCACTCACCCTGCCCTCCCCCTCCCCTCCGCACTCTCACTCTCCCTGGCCCCTCCCCTCCACACTCTCCCTGGCTCCTTCCCTCCACACACTCTCTCTCTGGCTGCTCCCCTCCACTCTCTTTCTCTCTCTCTCTGGCCCATCCCCTCCACACTCTCTCTGGCCGCTCCCCTACATTCTCTCTACCTGGCCTCTACCTCCACTCTACATGTTTCTCCTCCCCCCTCCACACTCTATCTCTGGCCCCTCCCCTCCACTCTCTCTCTCTCTCTCTGGCCCCTCCCCTCCACACTCTCTCTCTGGCCCCCTCCCCTCCACACTCTCTCTCTCTCTCTCTCTCTCTCTCTGGCCCCTCCCCTCCACACTCTCTCTCTCTCTCTCCCAGGCCTCTACCGCCACTCTACCTGTTTCTCCGCCCCACTCCCCACACTCTCCCTGTCCCTGCCCCTCCACACTCTCTGTCTCTCTCTGGCCCCTCCCCTCCACACTCTGTCTCTCTCTGGCCCCTCCCCTCCACACTCTGTCTCTTTCTGGCCCCTCCCCTCCACACTCTGTCTCTCTCTGACCCCTCCCCTCCACACTCCCTCTCTCTCTGACCCCTCCCCTCCACACTCTCTCTGGCCCCCTCCCCTCCACACTCTGTCTCTCTCTGGCCCCTCCCCTCCACACACTCTCTCTCTCTGGCCCCTCCCCTCCACACTCTCTCTCTAGCCCTGACCCTCCACACTCTCTCTCTAGCTCCTCCCCTCCACTCTCTCTCTCTCTGGCCCCTCCATTCCACACTCTCTCTCTGGCCCCTCCCCTCCACGCCCTCTCTGGCCCCTCCCCTCCACACTCTCTCACTCTCCCTGGCCCCTCCCCTTACACTCACTCTCAGTGGCCCCTCCCCTCCACACACACTCACTCTCCCTGGCCCCCTCCCCTCCACACTCACTCTCACTGCCCCTCTCCTCCACACTCACTCTCCCTCTCACTGGCCCCTCCCATCCACACACTCTCACTCTCCCTGGCCCCTCCCCTCCACACTCTTTCTCACTCTCTCTGGCCCCTCCCCTCCACACTCTCTCTGGCCCCTCCCCTCCACTCTCTCTCTCTCTCTCTCTGGCCCTTCCCTCCACACTCTCTCTCTGGCCCCTCTCCTCCACACTCTCTCTCTCTCTTTCTCTCCCAGGCCTCTACCGCCACTCTACCTGTTTCTCCGCCCCACTTCCCACTCTCTCCCTGGCCCTGCCCCTCCACACACTCTGTCTCTCTCTGGCCCCTCCACACACTCTGTCTCTCTCTGGCCCCTCCCCTCCACACTCTGTCTCTCTCTGGCCCCTGCCCTCCACACTCTCTCTCTCTCTCTGGCCCCTCCCTTCCACACTCTCACTCTGGCCCCTCCCCTCCACACTCTCTGGTCCCTCCCCTCCACACTCTCTCTCTGGCCCCACCCTTCCACATTCTCTCTGGCCCCTCCCTTCCACACACTCTCTCTCTGGCCCCTCCCCAAACTCTCCCTGACACCTCCCCTGCATACATTCTCCCTGCCCTCCCCCCTCCACAGTCTCTCTCACTCACTCTCCCTGGCCCCTCCCCTCCACACACTCTCCCTGCCCACCCCCCTCCACACTCTCTCTCTCTCTCTCTCCCTGGGCACTCCCCTCCACACTCTCTCTCACTCTCCCTGGCCCCTCCACTCCTTAATCTCACTCTCCCTGGCCCCTCCCCTCCACACTCTCACTCTCCCTGGCACCTCCCCTCCAGACTCTCTCTCTCACGCTCCCTGGCCCCTCTCCTCCACAATCTCACTCTCACTCTCCCTGCCCTCCCCCCTTCCACACTCTCTCTCTCACTCTCCCTGCCCTCCCCCCCTCCACACTCTCTCACTCTCCCTGCCCTGCCCCCTCCACACTCTCTCTCCCTGGCCCCTCCCCTTACACTCACTCTCATTGGCCCCTCCCCTCCACACTCACACTCACTCTCCCTGGCCCCTCCCCTCCACACTCACTCTCACTGGCCCCTCTCCTCCACACTCACTCTCCTTCTCACTGGCCCCTCCCATCCACACACTCTCACTCTCCCTGGCCCCTCCCCTCCACACTCTCTCTCACTCTCCCTGGCCCCTCCCCTCCACACTCACTCTCACTGGCCCCTATCCTCCACACTCACTCTCACTGGCCCCTCCCCTCCAAACTCACTCTCACTGGCCCCTCCCCTCCACACACTATCAGTCTCCCTGGCCCCACCCCTCCACACACTCTCACTCTCCCTGGCCCCTCCCCTCCACACTGTCTCATCTCTCCCTGGCCCCTCACCTCCACACTCTCTCTCACTCACCCTGTCCCCTCCCCTCCACACTCTCTCTCACTCTCCCTGGCCCCTCCCTTCCACACTCACTCTCACTTTACCTGGCCACTCCCCTCCACACTCTCTCTCTCTCTCTCTCTCTGGCCCCTACACTTCACACTCTCTCTCTCTCTCTGGCCCCTCCCCTCCACACTCTCTCTCTCTCTCTCTGTCCCCCCCTCCCCACACTCTCTCTCTCTGGCCCCTCCCCTGCACACTCTCTCTCTGGCCCCTCCCCTCCACCCCTCTCTCTCTCTCTCTGGCCCCCTCCTCCACACTCTCTCTCTCTCTCTCTGCCCCGCCCCTCCACACTCTCTCTCTCTCTGGCCCCTCCCTCCACACTACTCTCTCTCTGGCCCCTCCCCTCCACACATCTCTCTCTCTGGCCCCTCCTCTCCACACTCTCTCTCTCTGGCCCCTCCCCCACCACACTCTCTCTCTCTGGCCCCTCCCCACCACACTCTCTCTCTGGCCCCACCCCCCCCACACACTCTCTCTCTGGCCCCTCCCCCTCCACACTCTCTCTCACTCTCCCTGGCCCCTCCCCTCCACACTCACACTCTCCCTGCCCTCCCCCCCTCCACACTCACACTCTCCCTGCCCTCCCCCTCCACACTCACTCTCTCACTCTCCCTGCCCTCCCCCTCCACACGCTCTCTCACTCACCCTGCCCTCCCCCTCCCCTCCACACTCTCACTCTCCCTGGCCCCTCCCCTCCACAGTCTCCCTGGCTCCTTCCCTCCACACACTCTCTCTCTGGCTGCTCCCCTCCACTCTCTTTCTCTCTCTCTCTCTGGCCCATCCCCTCCACACTCTCTCTGGCCGCTCCCCTACATTCTCTCTACCTGGCCTCTACCTCCACTCTACATGTTTCTCCTCCCCCCTCCACACTCTATCTCTGGCCCCTCCCCTCCACTCTCTCTCTCTCTCTCTGGCCCCTCCCCTCCACACTCTCTCTCTGGCCCCTCCCCTCCACACTCTCTCTCTCTCTCTCTCTCTCTCTCTGGCCCCTCCCCTCCACACTCTCTCTCTCTCTCTCCCAGGCCTCTACCCGCCACTCTACCTGTTTCTCCGCCCCACTCCCCACACTCTCCCTGGCCCTGCCCCTCCACACTCTCTGTCTCTCTCTGGCCCCTCCCCTCCACACTCTGTCTCTCTCTGGCCCCTCCCCTCCACACTCTGTCTCTTTCTGGCCCCTCCCCTCCACACTCTGTCTCTCTCTGACCCCTCCCCTCCACACTCCCTCTCTCTCTGGCCCCTCCCCTCCACACACTCTCTCTCTCTGGCCCCTCCCCTCCACACTCTCTCTCTAGCCCCGACCCTCCACACTCTCTCTCTAGCTCCTCCCCTCCACTCTCTCTCTCTCTGGCCCCTCCATTCCACACTCTCTCTCTGGCCCCTCCCCTCCACGCCCTCTCTGGCCCCTCCCTTCCACACTCTCTCTCTGTGGCCCCTCCCCAAACTCTCCCTGACACCTCCCCTCCCTACATTCTCCCTGCCATCCACCCTCCACACGCTTTCTCTCTCACTCTCCCTGCCCTCCCCCCCTCCACAGTCTCTCTCACTCACTCTCCCTGGCCCTTCCCCTCCACACACTCTCCCTGCCCTCCCCCCTCCACACTCTCTCACTCTCTCTCTCCCTGGGCACTCCCCTCCACACTCTCTCTCACTCTCCCTGGCCCCTCCACTCCTTAATCTCACTCTCCCTGGCCCCTCCCCTCCACACTCTCACTCTCCTTGGCCCCTCCCCTCCACACTCTCACGCTCCCCTGGCCCCTCCCCTAAACACTCTCTCTCTCACTCTCCCTGCCCTCCCCCCCCTCTCCACACTCTCTCTCTCACTCTCCCTGCCCTCCCCCCCTCTACACACTCTCTCTCTCACTCTCCCTGCCCTCCCCCTCCACACTCTCTCTCTCACTCTCCCTGCCCTCCCCCTCCACACTCTCTCACTCTCCCTGGCCCCTCCCCTTACACTCACTCTCAGTGGCCCCTCCCCTCCACACTCACTCTCACTGGCCCCTCTCCTCCACACTCACTCTCCCTCTCACTGGCCCCTCCCATCCACACACTCTCACTCTCCCTGGCCCCTCCCCTCCACACTCTTTCTCACTCTCCCTGGCCCCTCCCCTCCACACTCACTCTCCCTGGCCCCTCCCCACCACACTCACTCACTGGCCCCTATCCTCCACACTCACTCTCACTGGCCCCTACCCTCCACACTCACTCTCACTGACCCCCTCCCGTCCAAACTCACTCTCACTGTCCCCTCCCCTCCACACACTCTCACTCTCCCCCGGCCCCTCACCTCCACATTCTCTCTCACTTTACCTGGCCACTCCCCTGCACATTCTCTCTCTCTCTCTCTCTGGCCCCTACTCTTCACTCTCTCTCTCTCTCTCTCTCTCTCTCTGCACCCCCCCCCCTCCACACTCTCTCTCTCTCTGGCCCCTCCCCTCCACTCTCTCTCTCTGGCCCCTCCCCAACTCTCCTGGCCACTCCCCTCTACACACTCTCTCTCACTCTCTCCCTCGCCACTGCCCTCCATACTCTCTCGCACTCTCCCTGGCCCCTCCCCTCCACACTCACTCTCACTGGCCCCTATCCTCCACACTCACTCTCACTGGCCCCTCCCCTCCAAACTCACTCTCACTGGCCCCTCCCCTCCACACACTATCAGTCTCCCTGGCCCCACCCCTCCACACACTCTCACTCTCCCTGGCCCCTCCCCTCCACACTGTCTCATCTCTCCCTGGCCCCTCACCTCCACACTCTCTCTCACTCACCCTGTCCCCTCCCCTCCACACTCTCTCTCACTCTCCCTGGCCCCCTCCCTTCCACACTCACTCTCACTTTACCTGGCCACTCCCCTCCACACTCTCTCTCTCTCTCTGGCCCCTCCCCTCCACACTCTCTCTCTCTCTCTCTGTCCCCCCTCCCCACACTCTCTCTCTCTGGCCCCTCCCCTCCACACTCTCTCTCTGGCCCCTCCCCTCCACCCTCTCTCTCTCTCTCTGGCCCCCTCCTCCACACTCTCTCTCTCTCTCTCTGCCCCGCCCCTCCACACTCTCTCTCTCTCTGGCCCCTCCCTCCACACTACTCTCTCTCTGGCCCCTCCCCTCCACACATCTCTCTCTCTGGCCCCTCCTCTCCACACTCTCTCTCTCTGGCCCCTCCCCACCACACTCTCTCTCTCTGGCCCTCCCCGCCACACTCTCTCTCTGGCCCCACCCCCCCACACTCTCTCTCTCTGGCCCTTCCCCTCCACACTCTTTCTCTCTCTGGCCCCTCCCCTCCACACTCTCTCTCTGGCCCCTCCCCTCCACACTCTCTCTCACCCTCCCTGGCCCCTCCCCTCCACACTCACACTCTCCCTGCCCTCCCCCCTCCACACTCACACTCTCCCTGCCCTCCCCCTTCCACACTCACTCTCTCACTCTCCCTGCCCTCCCCCGCCACACGCTCTCTCACTCACCCTGCCCTCCCCCCTCCCCTCCACACTCTCACTCTCCCTGGCCCCTCCCCTCCACACTCTCCCTGGCTCCTTCCCTCCACACACTCTCTCTCTGGCTGCTCCCCTCCACTCTCTTTCTCTCTCTCTCTGGCCCATCCCCTCCACACTCTCTCTGGCCGCTCCCCTACATTCTCTCTACCTGGCCTCTACCTCCACTCTACATGTTTCTCCTCCCCCCTCCACACTCTATCTCTGGCCCCTCCCCTCCACTCTCTCTCTCTCTCTCTGGCCCCTCCCCTCCACACTCTCTCTCTGGCCCCTCCCCTCCACACTCTCTCTCTCTCTCTCTCTCTCTCTCTGGCCCCTCCCCTCCACACTCTCTCTCTCTCTCTCCCAGGCCTCTACCGCCACTCTACCTGTTTCTCCGCCCCACTCCCCACACTCTCCCTGGCCCTGCCCCTCCACACTCTCTGTCTCTCTCTGGCCCCTCCCCTCCACACTCTGTCTCTCTCTGGCCCCTCCCCTCCACACTCTGTCTCTTTCTGGCCCCTCCCCTCCACACTCTGTCTCTCTCTGACCCCTCCCCTCCACACTCCCTCTCTCTCTGACCCCTCCCCTCCACACTCTCTCTGGCCCCTCCCCTCCACACTCTGTCTCTCTCTGGCCCCTCCCCTCCACACACTCTCTCTCTCTGGCCCCTCCCCTCCACACTCTCTCTCTAGCCCTGACCCTCCACACTCTCTCTCTAGCTCCTCCCCTCCACTCTCTCTCTCTCTGGCCCCTCCATTCCACACTCTCTCTCTGGCCCCTCCCCTCCACGCCCTCTCTGGCCCCTCCCCTCCACACTCTCTCACTCTCCCTGGCCCCTCCCCTTACACTCACTCTCAGTGGCCCCTCCCCTCCACACACACTCACTCTCCCTGGCCCCTCCCCTCCACACTCACTCTCACTGGCCCCCTCTCCTCCACACTCACTCTCCCTCTCACTGGCCCCTCCCATCCACACACTCTCACTCTCCCTGGCCCCTCCCCTCCACACTCTTTCTCACTCTCTCTGGCCCCTCCCCTCCACACTCTCTCTGGCCCCTCCCCTCCACTCTCTCTCTCTCTCTCTCTGGCCCCTTCCCTCCACACTCTCTCTCTGGCCCCTCTCCTCCACACTCTCTCTCTCTCTTTCTCTCCCAGGCCTCTACCGCCACTCTACCTGTTTCTCCGCCCCACTTCCCACTCTCTCCCTGGCCCTGCCCCTCCACACACTCTGTCTCTCTCTGGCCCCTCCACACACTCTGTCTCTCTCTGGCCCCTCCCCTCCACACTCTGTCTCTCTCTGGCCCCTGCCCTCCACACTCTCTCTCTCTCTCTGGCCCCTCCCTTCCACATGGCCCCTCCCCTCCACACTCTCTGGTCCCTCCCCTCCACACTCTCTCTCTGGCCCCACCCTTCCACATTCTCTCTGGCCCCTCCCTTCCACACACTCTCTCTCTGGCCCCTCCCCAAACTCTCCCTGACACCTCCCCTGCATACATTCTCCCTGCCCTCCCCCCTCCACAGTCTCTCTCACTCACTCTCCCTGGCCCCTCCCCTCCACACACTCTCCCTGCCCACCCCCCTCCACACTCTCTCTCTCTCTCTCTCCCTGGGCACTCCCCTCCACACTCTCTCTCACTCTCCCTGGCCCCTCCACTCCTTAATCTCACTCTCCCTGGCCCCTCCCCTCCACACTCTCACTCTCCCTGGCACCTCCCCTCCAGACTCTCTCTCTCACGCTCCCTGGCCCCTCTCCTCCACAATCTCACTCTCACTCTCCCTGCCCTCCCCCCTTCCACACTCTCTCTCTCACTCTCCCTGCCCTCCCCCCTCCACACTCTCTCACTCTCCCTGCCCTGCCCCCTCCACACTCTCTCTCCCTGGCCCCTCCCCTTACACTCACTCTCATTGGCCCCTCCCCTCCACACTCACACTCACTCTCCCTGGCCCCTCCCCTCCACACTCACTCTCACTGGCCCCTCTCCTCCACACTCACTCTCCTTCTCACTGGCCCCTCCCATCCACACACTCTCACTCTCCCTGGCCCCTCCCCTCCACACTCTCTCTCACTCTCCCTGGCCCCTCCCCTCCACACTCACTCTCACTGGCCCCTATCCTCCACACTCACTCTCACTGGCCCCTCCCCTCCAAACTCACTCTCACTGGCCCCTCCCCTCCACACACTATCAGTCTCCCTGGCCCCACCCCTCCACACACTCTCACTCTCCCTGGCCCCTCCCCTCCACACTGTCTCATCTCTCCCTGGCCCCTCACCTCCACACTCTCTCTCACTCACCCTGTCCCCCTCCCCTCCACACTCTCTCTCACTCTCCCTGGCCCCTCCCTTCCACACTCACTCTCACTTTACCTGGCCACTCCCCTCCACACTCTCTCTCTCTCTCTCTCTCTGGCCCCTACACTTCACACTCTCTCTCTCTCTCTGGCCCCTCCCCTCCACACTCTCTCTCTCTCTCTCTCTGTCCCCCCTCCCCACACTCTCTCTCTCTGGCCCCTCCCCTGCACACTCTCTCTCTGGCCCCTCCCCTCCACCCTCTCTCTCTCTCTCTGGCCCCCTCCTCCACACTCTCTCTCTCTCTCTCTGCCCCGCCCCTCCACACTCTCTCTCTCTCTGGCCCCTCCCTCCACACTACTCTCTCTCTGGCCCCTCCCCTCCACACATCCTCTTCTCTGGCCCCTCCTCTCCACACTCTCTCTCTCTGGCCCCTCCCCACCACACTCTCTCTCTCTGGCCCCTCCCCCACCACACTCTCTCTCTGGCCCCACCCCCCCACACACTCTCTCTCTGGCCCCTCCCCTCCACACTCTCTCTCACTCTCCCTGGCCCCTCCCCTCCACACTCACACTCTCCCTGCCTCCCCCCTCCACACTCACACTCTCCCTGCCCTCCCCCTCCACACTCACTCTCTCACTCTCCCTGCCCTCCCCCTCCACACGCTCTCTCACTCACCCTGCCCTCCCCCTCCCCTCCACACTCTCACTCTCCCTGGCCCCTCCCCTCCACAGTCTCCCTGGCTCCTTCCCTCCACACACTCTCTCTCTGGCTGCTCCCCTCCACTCTCTTTCTCTCTCTCTCTCTGGCCCATCCCCTCCACACTCTCTCTGGCCGCTCCCCTACATTCTCTCTACCTGGCCTCTACCTCCACTCTACATGTTTCTCCTCCCCCCTCCACACTCTATCTCTGGCCCCTCCCCTCCACTCTCTCTCTCTCTCTCTGGCCCCTCCCCTCCACACTCTCTCTCTGGCCCCTCCCCTCCACACTCTCTCTCTCTCTCTCTCTCTCTCTGGCCCCTCCCCTCCACACTCTCTCTCTCTCTCTCCCAGGCCTCTACCGCCACTCTTCCTGTCTTCTCCGCCCCACTCCCCACACTCTCCCTGGCCCTGCCCCTCCACACTCTCTGTCTCTCTCTGGCCCCTCCCCTCACACTCTGTCTCTCTCTGGCCCCTCCCCTCCACACTCTGTCTCTTTCTGGCCCCTCCCCTCCACACTCTGTCTCTCTCTGACCCCTCCCCTCCACACTCCCTCTCTCTCTGGCCCCTCCCCTCCACACACTCTCTCTGTCTGGCCCCTCCCCTCCACACTCTCTCTCTAGCCCCGACCCTCCACACTCTCTCTCTAGCTCCTCCCCTCCACTCTCTCTCTCTCTGGCCCCTCCATTCCACACTCTCTCTCTGGCCCCTCCCCTCCACGCCCTCTCTGGCCCCTCCCTTCCACACTCTCTCTCTCTGGCCCCTCCCCTCCACGCCCTCTCTGACCCCTCCCCTCCACACTCTCTCACTCTCCCTGGCCCCTCCCCTTACACTCACTCTCAGTGGCCCCTCCCCTCCACACACACTCACTCTCCCTGGCCCCTCCCCTCACACTCACTCTCACTGGCCCCTCTCCTCCACACTCACTCTCCCTCTCACTGGCCCCTCCCCTCCACACACTCTCTCTCTCTGGCCCCTCCCCTCCACACTCTCTCTCTAGCCCTGACCCTCCACACTCTCTCTCTAGCTCCTCCCTCCACTCTCTCTCTCTCTGGCCCCTCCATTCCACACTCTCTCTCTGGCCCCTCCCCTCCACGCC
>JANJGN010003695.1:0-41586 GCA_026770705.1 Isurus oxyrinchus | reverse complement strand
GGGGGGTTTTGGGGACATTGTCTCGGGGGGGTTTTGGGGGGGCGTTTTGGGGACATTGTCTCGGGGAGTTTTTGGGGACATTGTCTCGGGGGGGTTTTGGGCGGGGATTTTGGGGACATTGTCTCGGGGGGGTTTTGGGGACATTGTCTCGGGGGGGTTTTGGGGGGGTGTTTTGCGGACATTGTCTCGGGGGGGGTTTTGGGAACATTGTGTCAGGGGGGATTTGGGGGGGTTTTGGGGACACTGTCTCTGGGGGGTTTTGGGGACATTGTCTCGAAGGGGTTCTGGGGACAATGTCTCGGGGGGTTTTGGGGGGGATTTTGGGGACATTGCCTCGCGGGGGTTTTGGGGACATTGTCTCGGGGGGGTTTTGGGGACATTGTCTCGGGGGAGTTTTGGGGTGGGTGTTTTGGGGACATTGTCTCGGGGGGGGTTTTGGAGACATTGTCTCGGGAGGGTTTTGGGGACATCGTCTCGGGGGTGTTTTGTGGATGTGTTTTGGGGACATTGTCTTGTGGGGGGTTTTGAGGACATTGTCTCGGGGGGTTTTGGGAACATTGTCTCGGGGGGGTTTTGGGGGGGGGGTTTTGGGGACATTGTCTCGGGGGGGTTTTGGGAACATTGTCTCGGGGGGGAATTGGGGGGGTTTTTGGGGACATTGTCTCGGGGGGGTTTTGGCGACATTGTCTCGAAGGGGTTCTGGGGACAATGTCTCGGGGGGGGTTTGGTGGGGGATTTTGGGGACAGTGTCTCGGGGGGGTTTTGGCGACATTGTCTCGGGGGGGTTTTGTGGGGGGGATATTGGGGACATTGTCCCGGGGGTTTTTGGGGACATTGTCTCGGGGGGGTTTTGGGGACGTTGTCTCGGGGGGTTTTTGTTGACATTGTCTCGGGGGGGGTTTTGGGGCATTGTCTCGGGGGAGTTTTGGGTGGGTGTTTTGGGGACATTGTCTCGGGGGGGTTTTGAGGACATTGTCTCGGGGGGTTTTGGGGACATCGTCTCCGGGGTGTTTTGGGGGGGGGGTGTTTTGGGGACATTGTCTTGTGGGGCGTTTTGGGGACATTGTCTCGGGGGGGTTTTGGGAACATTGTCTCGGGGGGTTTTGGGGGTGGGGTTTTTCGGGACATTGTCTCGGGGGGGTTTTGGGGACATTGTCTCGGGGGGGGGGTTTTGGGGACATTGTCTTGGGGGGGTTTTGGGGACATTGTCTCGGGGGGTTTTGGGGGTGGGGGTTTTGGGGACATTGTCTCGGGGGTGTTTTGGGGACATTGTCTCGGGGGCGTTTTGGGGACGTTGTCTCAGGGGGGTTTGTCGGGACATTGTCTCGGGGGGGTTTTGGGGACATTGTCTCGGGGGGATTTTGGGGACATTGTCTCGGGGAGTTTTTGGGGGGGTGTTTTGCGGAAATTGTCTCGGGGGTGTTTTGGGAACATTGTCTCAGGGGGGATTTGGGGGGGGTTTTGGGGACACTGTCTCGGGGGGGTTTTGGGGACATTGTCTCGAAGGGGTTCTGGGGACAATGTCTCGGGGGGGTTTTGGGGGGGGATTTTGGGGACATTGTCTCGGGGGTTTTTGGCGACATTGTCTCGGGGGCGTTTTGGGGACATTGTCTCGGGGGGGTTTTGGGGGGGTTTTTGGGGACATTGTCTCGGGAGGGTTTTGGGGACATTGTCTCGGGGGGTTTTGGGGACATTGTCTCGGGGGGGTTTTGGGGGGGGAACTTTGGGGACATTGTCTAGGGGTTGTTTTGGGGACATTGTCTCGGGGGGGTTTTGGGGACATTGTCTCGGGGGGGTTTTGGGAGGTGCTTTTGTGGACATTGTCTCGGTGTGGTTTTGGGGATATTGTCTCGGGGGGGGTTTTGGTGACATTGTCTTGAGGGAGTTTTGGGTGGATGTTTTGGGGACATTGTCTCCGGGGGGTTTTGGAGACATTGTCTCGGGAGTGTTTTGGGGACATCGTCTCGGGGGTGTTTTGTGGGGGTCTTTTGGGGACATTGTGTTGTGGGGGGTTTTGAGGACATTGTCTCGGGGGGGTTTTGGGAACATTGTCTCGGGGGTTTTTGGGGTGGGGGTTTTGGGGACATTGTCTCGGGGGGGTTTTGGGGACATTGTCTCGGGGGGTTTTGGGGACATTGTCTCGGGGGGGTTTTGGGGACATTGTCTCGGGGGAGTTTTGGGTGGGTGTTTTGGGGACATTGTCTCGGGGGGGTTTTGGAGACATTGTCTTGGGAGGGTTTTGGGGACATCGTCTCGGGGGTGTTTTGTGGGGGTGTTTTGGGGACATTGTCTTGTGGGGATTTTGAGGACATTGTCTCGGGGGGGTTTTGGGAACATTGTCTCGGGGGTTTTTGGGGACGTTGTCTCGGGGGGGTTTTGTGGACATTGTCTCGGGGGCGTTTTGGGGACATTGTCTCGGGGGAGTTTTGGGCGGGTGTTTTGGGGACATTGTCTTGTGGGGATTTTGAGGACATTGTCTCGGGGGGGTTTTGGGAACATTGTCTCGGGGGGTTTTGGGGACGTTGTCTCGGGGGGGTTTTGTGGACATTGTCTCGGGGGCGTTTTGGGGACATTGTCTCGGGGGAGTTTTGGGTGGGTGTTTTGGGGGACATTGTCTCGGGTGGGTTTTGAGGACATTGTCTCGGGGGGGTTTTGGGCGGGTGTTTTGGGGACATTGTCTCGGGGGGGTTTTGAGGACATTGTCTCGTGGGGATTTTTGGGACATTGTCTCGGGGGTGTTTTGGGGGAGTGTTTTGGTGACATTGTCTCGTGGGGGGTTTTGGGGACGTTGTCTCGGGGGTGTTTTGGGGACATTGTCTCGGGGGGGTTTTGGGGGCGGGCGTTTTGGGGACATTGTCTCTTCGGGGGTTATGGGGACATTGTCTCGGGGGTGTTTTTGGGACATTGTCTCGGGGGGGGTTTTGTAGGGGGCTTTTGGGGACATTTTCTCGGGGGGGTTTTGGGGACATTGTCTTGGGGGGGTTTTGGTGACATTGTCTCGGGGGAGTTTTGGGTGGGTTTTTTGGGGACATTGTCTCGGGGGAGTTTTGGAGACATTGTCTCGGGAGGGTTTTGGGGACATCGTCTCGACGGTGTTTTGGGGGGGTGTTTTGGGGACATTGTCTTGTGGGGGGTTTTGGGGACATTGTCTCGGGGGGGTTTTGGGAACATTGTCTCGGGGGGTTTTGGGGGTGGGGTTTTTGGGGACATTGTCTCGGGGGGTTTTGGGGACATTGTCTCAGGGGGGTTTTGGGGACATTGTCTCGGGGGGGTTTTGGGGACATTGTCTCGGGGGGGTTTTGGGGACATTGTCTCGGGGGAGTTTTGGGTGGGTGTTTTGGGGACATTGTCTCGGGGGGGGTTTTGAGGACATTGTCTCGGGGTGGTTTTGGGGACATTGTCTCGGGGGTGTTTTGGGGGGGTGTTTTGGGGGACATTGTCTCGTGAGGGGTTTTGGGGACATTGTCGCGGGGGGGTTTTGGGAACATTGTCTCGGGGAGTTTTGGGGGTGGGGGTTTTGGGGACATTGTCTCGGGGGGGTTTTGGGAACATTGTCTCGGGGGCGTTTTGGGGACGTTGTCTCAGGGGGGTTTGTTGGGACATTGTCTCGGGGGGGGTTTTGGGGACATTGTCTCGGGGGGATTTTGGGGACATTGTCCTCGGGGAGTTTTTGGGGGGGTGTTTTGCGGACATTGTCTCGGGGGTGTTTTGGGAACATTGTCTCAGGGGGGATTTGGGGGGGGTTTTGGGGACACTGTCTCGGGGGGGTTTTGGGGACATTGTCTCGAAGGGGTTCTGGGGACAATGTCTCGGGGGGGTTTGGGGGGGGATTTTGGGGACATTGTCTCGGGGGTTTTTGGCGACATTGTCTCGGGGGCGTTTTGGGGACATTGTCTCGGGGGGGTTTTGGGGGGGGTTTTTGGGGACATTGTCTCGGGAGGGTTTTGGGGACATTGTCTCGGGGGGGTTTTGGGGACATTGTCTCGGGGGGGTTTTGTGGGGGGAATTTTGGGGACATTGTCTCGGGGTGGTTTTGGGGACATTGTCTCGGGGGGGTTTTGGGGACATTGTCTCGGGGGGGTTTTGGGGCGTGCTTTTGTGGACATTGTCTCGGTGTGGTTTTGGGGACATTGTCTCGGGGGGGGTTTTGGGGACATTGTCTTGAGGGAGTTTTGGGTGGATGTTTTGGGGACATTGTCTCGGGGGGGTTTTGGAGACATTGTCTCGGGAGGGTTTTGGGGACATCGTCTCGGGGGGGTTTTGGGAACATTGTCTCGGGGGGTTTTGGGGTGGGGGTTTTGGGGACATTGTCTCGGGGGGGGTTTTGGGGACATTGTCTCGGGGGGTTTTGGGGACATTGTCTCGGGGGGGTTTTGGGGAAATTGTCTCGGGGGAGTTTTGGGTGGGTGTTTTGGGGACATTGTCTCGGGTGGGTTTTGGAGATATTGTCTTGGGAGGGTTTTGGGGACATCGTCTCGGGGGTGTTTTGTGGGGGGTGTTTTGGGGACATTGTCTTGTGGGGATTTTGAGGACATTGTCTCGGGGGGTTTTGGGAACATTGTCTCGGGGGGTTTTGGGGTGGGGCTTTTGGGGACATTGTCTCGGGGGGGTTTTGGGGACGTTGTCTCGGGGGGGTTTTGTGGACATGGTCTCGGGGGCGTTTTGGGGACATTGTCTCGGGGGAGTTTTGGGTGGGTGTTTTGGGGACATTGTCTCGGGTGGGTTTTGAGGACATTGTCTCGGGGGGGTTTTGGGCGGGTGTTTTGGGGACATTGTCTCGTGGGGGGTTTTGGGGACATTGTCGCGGGGGGGTTTTGGGAACATTGTCTCGGTGTGTTTTGGGGGTGGGGGTTTTGGGGACATTGTCTCGGGGGGGTTTTGGGGATATTGTCTCGGGGAGCTTTTGGGGACGTTGTCTCGGATGGGTTTTGGGGACATTGTCTCGGGGGGGTTTTGGGGACATTGTCCCGGGGGTTTTTGGGGACATTTTCTCGGGGGTGTTTTGGGGGTTGGGGTTTGGGGACATTGTCTCGGGGGGGGTTTTGGGGACATTGTTTCGGGGGTTTTTTGGGGGGGGGGTATTGGGGACATTGTCTCGGGGGGTTTTGGGAACATTGTCTCGGGGGGGATTTGGGGGGGGGTTTTGGGGACATTGTCTCAGGGGGGTTTTGGGGACATTGTCTCGAAGGGGTTCTGGGGACAATGTCTCGGGGGTGTTTGGGGGAGGATTTTGGGGACATTGTCTCGGGGGGGTTTTGGCGACATTGTCTCGGGGGCGTTTTGGGGACATTGTCTCGGGGGGGTTTTGGGTGGGTGTTTTGGGGACATTGTCTCGGGGGGGTTTTCGAGACATTGTCTCGGGAGGGTTTTGGGGACATCGTCTCGGGGGTGTTTTGGGGGGGTGTTTTGGGGATATTGTCTTGTGGGGGGTTTTGGGGACATTGTCTCGGGGGGGTTTTGGGAACATTGTCTCGGGGGGTTTCGGGTGTGGGGATTTTGGGGGACATTGTCTCGGGGGGGGTTTTGGGGACGTTGTCTCGGGGGGTTTTGGGGACATTGTCTCGGGAGGGTTTTGGGGACATTGTCTCGGGGGGGTTTTGGGGGGGGAATTTTGGGGACATTGTCTCGGGGGGGGTTTGGGGACATTGTCTCGGGGGGGTTTTGGGGACATTGTCTTGAGGGAGTTTTGGGAGGATGTTTTGGGGACATTGTCTTGGGGGGGTTTTGGAGACATTGTCTCGGGAGGGTTTTGGGGACATCGTCTCGGGGGTGTTTTGTGGGGGTGTTTTGGGGACATTGTGTTGTGGGGGGTTTTGAGGACATTGTCTCGGGGTGGTTTTGGGAACATTGTCTCGGGGGGTTTTGGGGTGGGTGTTTTGGGGACATTGTCTCGGGGGGGTTTTGGGGACATTGTCTCGGGGGGGTTTTGGGGACGTTGTCTCAGGGGGGTTTGGGGGACATTGTCTCGGGGGTGTTTTGGGCGGGTGTTTTGGGGACATTGTCTCGTGGGGGGTTTTGGGGACATTGTCGCGGGGGGGTTTTGGGAACATTGTCTCGGGGGGTTTTGGGGGTGGGGGTTTTGGGGACATTGTCTCGGGGGGGTTTTGGGGATATTGTCTCGGGGGGCTTTTGGGGACGTTGTCTCGGAGGGTTTTTTGGGGGGGTGTTTTGCGGACATTGTCTCGGGGGGGTTTTGGGAACATTGTCTCAGGGGGGATTTGGGGGGGTTTTGGGGACACTGTCTCGGGGGGGTTTTGGGGACATTGTCTCGAAGGGGTTCTGGGGACAATGTCTCGGGGGGGTTTGGGGGGGGATTTTGGGGACATTGTCTCGGGGGGGTTTTGGGGACATTGTCTTGGGGGGGTTTTGGGGACATTGTCTCGGGGGAGTTTTGGGTGGGTGTTTTGGGGACATTGTCTCGGGGGGGTTTTGGAGACATTGTCTCGGGAGGGTTTTGGGGACATCGTCTCGGGGGTGTTTTGTGGGGGTGTTTTGGGGACATTGTCTTGTGGGGGGTTTTGAATACATTGTCTCGGGGGGGTTTTGGGAACATTGTCTTGGGGGGTTTTGGGGTGGGGGTTTTGGGGACATTGTCTCGGGGGGGTTTTGGGGACATTGTCTCGGGGGGTTTTGGGGACATTGTCTCGGGCGGGTTTTGGGGACATTGTCTCGGGGGAGCTTTGGGTGGGTGTTTTGGGGACATTGTCTCGGGGGGGTTTTGGAGACATTGTCTTGGGAGGGTTTTGGGGACATTGTCTCGGGGGTGTTTTGGGCGGGTGTTTTGGGGACATTGTCTCGTGGGGGGTTCTGGGGACATTGTCGCGGGGGGGTTTTGGGAACATTGTCTCGGGGTGTTTTGGGGGTGGGGGTTTTGGGGACATTGTCTCGGGGGGTATTGGGGATATTGTCTTGGGGGGCTTTTGGGGACGTTGTCTCGGAGGGGTTTTGGGGACATTGTCTCGGGGGGGTTTTGGGGACATTGTCCCGGGGGTTTTTGGGGACATTGTCTCGGGGGTGTTTTTGGGGGGGGGGGGGTTTGGGGACATTGTCTCGGGGGGGGTTTTGGGGACATTGTTTCGGGGGTTTTTTGGGGGGGGGGGTTTTGGGGACATTGTCTTGGGGGGTTTTGGGAACATTGTCTCGGGGGGGATTTGGGGGGGGGGTTTTGGGGACATTGTCTCGGGGGGGTTTTGGGGACATTGTCTCGAAGGGGTTCTGGGGACAATGTCTCGGGGGTGTTTGGGGGGGGGATTTTGGGGACATTGTCTCGGGGGGGTTTTGGCGACATTGTCTCGGGGGCGTTTTGGGGACATTGTCTCGGGGGGGTTTTGGGTGGGTGTTTTGGGGACATTGTCTCGGGGGGTTTTTCGAGACATTGTCTCGGGAGGGTTTTGGGGACATCGTCTCGGGGGTGTTTTGGGGGCGTGTTTTGGGGACATTGTCTTGTGGGGGGTTTTGGGGACATTGTCTCGGGGGGGTTTTGGGAACATTGTCTCGGGGGATTTTGGGGGTGGGGATTTTGGGGACATTGTCTCGGGGGGGGTTTTGGGGACGTTGTCTCGGGGGGGTTTTGGGGACATTGTCTCGGGGGGGTTTTGGGAACATTGTCTCGGGGGAGTTTTGGGTGGGTGTTTTGGGGACATTGTCTCGGGGGGGGTTTGAGGACATTGTCTCGGGGGGATTTTGGGGGACATTGTCTCGGGGGTGTTTTGGGGGAGTGTTTTGGGGACATTGTCTCGTGGGGGGTTTTGGGGACTTTGTCTCGGGGCTGTTTTGGGGACATTGTCTCGGGGGGGTTTTGGGGGGGGGCGTTTTGGGGACATTGTCTCTTCGGGGGTTATGGGGACATTGTCTCCGGGGTGTTTTGGGGACATTGTCTCGGGGGGGTTTTGTGGGGGGCTTTTGTGGACATTTTCTCTGGGGGGTTTTGGGGACATTGTCTTGGGGGGGTTTTGGTGACATTGTCTCGGGGGAGTTTTGGGTGGGTTTTTTGGGGACATTGTCTCGGGGGGGTTTTGGAGACATTGTCTCGGAAGGGTTTTGTGGACATCGTCTCGACGGTGTTTTGGGGGGGGTGTTTTGGGGACATTGTCTTGTGGGGGGTTTTGGGGACATTGTCTCGGGGGGGTTTTGGGAACATTGTCTCGGGGGGTTTTGCGGGTGGGGTTTTTGGGGACATTGTCTCGGGGGGTTTTGGGGACATTGTCTCGGGGGGGTTTTGGGAACATTGTCTCAGGGGGGATTTGGGGGGGTTTTGGGGACACTGTCTCGGGGGGGTTTTGGGGACATTGTCTCGAAGGGGTTCTGGGGACAATGTCTCGGGGATGTTTGGGGGGGGATTTTGGGGACATTGTCTCGGGGGGGTTTTGGGGACATTGTCTTGGGGGGGTTTTGGGGACATTGTCTCGGGGGAGTTTTGGGTGGGTGTTTTGGGGACATTGTCTCGGGGGGGTTTTGGAGACATTGTCTCGGGAGGGTTTTGGGGACATCGTCTCGGGGGTGTTTTTTGGGGGTGTTTTGGGGACATTGTCTTGTGGGGGGTTTTGAATACATTGTCTCGGGGGGGTTTTGGGAACATTGTCTCGGGGGGTTTTGGGGTGGAGGTTTTGGGGACATTGTCTCGGGGGGGTTTTGGGGACATTGTCTCGGGGGGTTTTGGGGACATTGTCTCGGGGGGGTTTTGGGGACATTGTCTCGGGGGAGTTTTGGGTGGGTGTTTTGGGGACATTGTCTCGGGGGTGTTTTGGAGACATTGTCTTGGGAGGGTTTTGGGGACATTGTCTCGGGGGTGTTTTGGGCGTGTGTTTTGGGGTCATTGTCTCGTGGGGGGTTCTGGGGACATTGTCGCGGGGGGGGTTTTGGGAACATTGTCTCGGGGTGTTTTGGGGGGTGGGGGTTTTGGGGACATTGTCTCGGGGGGGTATTGGGGATATTGTCTCGGGGGGCTTTTGGGGACGTTGTCTCGGAGGGGTTTTGGGGACATTGTCTCGGGGGGGTTTTGGGGACATTGTCCCGGGGGTTTTTGGGGACATTGTCTCGGGGGTGTTTTGGGGGGGGGGGGGTTTGGGGACATTGTCTCGGGGGGGGTTTTGGGGACATTGTTTCGGGGGTTTTTTGGGGGGGGGGGTTTTGGGGACATTGTCTTGGGGGGGTTTTGGGAACATTGTCTCGGGGGGGATTTGGGGGGGGGGTTTTGGGGACATTGTCTCGGGGGGGTTTTGGGGACATTGTCTCGAAGGGGTTCTGGGGACAATGTCTCGGGGGTGTTTGGGGGGGGATTTTGGGGACATTGTCTCGGGGGGGTTTTGGCGACATTGTCTCGGGGGCGTTTTGGGGACATTGTCTCGGGGGGGTTTTGGGTGGGTGTTTTGGGGACATTGTCTCGGGGGGGTTTTCGAGACATTGTCTCGGGAGGGTTTTGGGGACATCGTCTCGGGGGTGTTTTGGGGGCGTGTTTTGGGGACATTGTCTTGTGGGGGGTTTTGGGGACATTGTCTCGGGGGGGTTTTGGGAACATTGTCTCGGGGGGTTTTGGGGGGTGGGGATTTTGGGGACATTGTCTCGGGGGGGGTTTTGGGGACGTTGTCTCGGGGGGGTTTTGGGGACATTGTCTCGGGGGGGTTTTGGGAACATTGTCTCGGGGGAGTTTTGGGTGGGTGTTTTGGGGACATTGTCTCGGGGGGGGTTTGAGGACATTGTCTCGGGGGGATTTTGGGGACATTGTCTCGGGGGTGTTTTGGGGGAGTGTTTTGGGGACATTGTCTCGTGGGGGGTTTTGGGGACTTTGTCTCGGGGGTGTTTTGGGGACATTGTCTCGGGGGGGTTTTGGGGGGGGCGTTTTGGGGACATTGTCTCTTCGGGGGTTATGGGGACATTGTCTCCGGGGTGTTTTGGGGACATTGTCTCGGGGGGGTTTTGTGGGGGGCTTTTGGGGACATTTTCTCGGGGGGGTTTTGGGGACATTGTCTTGGGGGGGTTTTTGGTGACATTGTCTCGGGGGAGTTTTGGGTGGGTTTTTTGGGGACATTGTCTCGGGGGGGTTTTGGAGACATTGTCTCGGAAGGGTTTTGTGGACATCGTCTCGACGGTGTTTTGGGGGGGTGTTTTGGGGACATTGTCTTGTGGGGGGTTTTGGGGACATTGTCTCGGGGGGGTTTTGGGAACATTGTCTCGGGGGGTTTTGGGGGTGGGGTTTTTGGGGACATTGTCTCGGGGGGTTTTGGGGACATTGTCTCGGGGGGGTTTTCGGGACGTTGTCTCGGGGGGGTTTTGGGGACATTGTCTCGGGGGGTTTTTGGGGTCATTGTCTCGGGGGAGTTTTGGGTGGGTGTTTTGGGGACATTGTCTCGGGGGGGGTTTTGAGGTCATTGTCTCGGGGGGGTTTTGGGGACATTGTCTCGTGGGTGTTTTGGGGGGGTGTTTTGGGGACATTTTCTCGTGAGGGGTTTTGGGGACATTGTCGCGGGGGGGTTTTGGGAACATTGTCTCGGGGGGTTTTGGGGGTGGGGGGTTTGGGGAAATTGTCTCGGGGGTGTTTTGGGGACATTGTCTCGGGGGCGTTTTGGGGACGTTGTCTCAGGGGGGTTTGTTGGGACATTGTCTCGGGGGGGTTTTGGGGACATTGTCTCGGGAGGATTTTGGGGACATTGTCTCGGGGGGTTTTTGGGGGGGTGTTTTGCGGACATTGTCTCTGGGGGTTTTGGGAACATTGTCTCAGGGGGGATTTGGGGGGGGTTTTGGGGACACTGTCTCGGGGGGGTTTTGGCGACATTGTCTCGGGGGCGTTTTGGGGACATTGTCTCGGGGGGGTTTTGGGGGGGTTTTTTGGGGACATTGTCTCGGGAGGGTTTTGGGGACATTGTCTCGGGGGGTTTTGGGGACATTTTCTCGGGGGGGTTTTGGGGGGGGGAATTTTGGGGACATTGTCTTGGGGGGGTTTTGGGGACATTGTCTCGGGGGGGTTTTGGGGAAATTGTCTCGGGGGGGTTTTGGGGGGTGCTTTTGTGGACATTGTCTTGGTGTGGTTTTGGGGACATTGTCTCGGGGGGGTTTTGTTGACATTGTCTTGAGGGAGTTTTGGGTGGATGTTTTGGGGACATTGTCTCGCGTGGGGTTTTGGAGACATTGTCTCGGGAGGGTTTTGGGGACATCGTCTTGGGGATGTTTTGTGGGGGGTGTTTTGGGGACATTGTGTTGTGGGGGGTTTTGAGGACATTGTCTCGGGGGGGTTTTGGGAACATTGTCTCGGGGGGTTTTGGGGTGGGGGTTTTGGGGACATTTCTCGGGGGGGTTTTGGGGACATTGTCTCGGGGGGGTTTTGGGGACGTTGTCTCGGGGGGGTTTGGGGGACATTGTCTCGGGGGTGTTTTGGGCGGTTGTTTTGGGGACATTGTCTCGTGGGGGGTTTTGGGGACATTGTCGCGGGGGGGTTTTGGGAACATTATCTCGGGGGGTTTTGGGGGTGGGGGTTTTGGGGACAGTGTCTCGGGGGGTTTTTGGGGATATTGTCTCGGGGGGCTTTTGGGGACGTTGTCTCGGAGGGGTTTTTATTGGGGGGTGTTTTGCGGACATTGTCTCGGGGGGGTTTTGGGAACATTGTCTCAGGGGGGATTTGGGGGGGGTTTTGGGGACATTGTCTCGGGGGGGTTTTGTTGACATTGTCTTGAGGGAGTTTTGGGTGGATGTTTTGGGGACATTGTCTCGCGTGGGGTTTTGGAGACATTGTCTCGGGAGGGTTTTGGGGACATCGTCTTGGGGATGTTTTGTGGGGGTGTTTTGGGGACATTGTGTTGTGGGGGGTTTTGAGGACATTGTCTCGGGGGGGTTTTGGGAACAATGTCTCGGGGAGGTTTGGGGGGGGATTTTGGGGACATTGTCTCGGGGGGGTTTTGGGGACATTGTCTCGGGGGGGTTTTGGGGACATTGTCTTGAGGGGGGTTTTGAGGACATTGTCTCGGGGGGTTTTTGGGAACATTGTCTCGGGGGGTTTTGGGGTGGGGGTTTTGGGGACATTGTCTCGGGGGGGTTTTGGGGACATTGTCTCGGGGGGGTTTTGGGGACGTTGTCTTGGGGGGGTTTTGGGGACATGGTCTCGGGGGCGTTTTGGAGACATTGTCTCGGGGGAGTTTTGGGTGGGTGTTTTGGGGACATTGTCTCGGGGGGGTTTTGAGGACATTGTCTCGGGGGGGTTTTGGGGACATTGTCTCGGGGGTGTTTTGGGCGGGTGTTTTGGGGACATTGTCTCGTGGGGGGTTTTGGGGACATTGTCGCGGGGGGGTTTTGGGAACATTGTCTCGGGGTGTTTTGGGGGGTGGGGGTTTTGGGGACATTGTCTCGGGGGGGTATTGGGGATATTGTCTCGGGGGGCTTTTGGGGACGTTGTCTCGGAGGGGTTTTGGGGACATTGTCTCGGGGGGGTTTTGGGGACATTGTCCCGGGGGTTTTTGGGGACATTGTCTCGGGGGTGTTTTGGGGGGGGGGGGGGTTTGGGGACATTGTCTTGGGGGGGGTGTTGGGGACATTGTTTCGGGGGTTTTTTTGGGGGGGGGGGTTTTGGGGACATTGTCTCGTGGGGGGTTTTGGGGACATTGTCGCGGGGGGGTTTTGGGAACATTGTCTCGGGGGGTTTTGGGGGTGGGGGTTTTGGGGACATTGTCTCGGGGGGGTTTTGGGGATATTGTCTCGGGGGGCTTTTGGGGACGTTGTCTCGGAGGGGTTTTTGGGGGGGTGTTTTGCGGACATTGTCTCGGGGGGGTTTTGGGAACATTGTCTCAGGGGGGATTTGGGGGGGGTTTTGGGGACACTGTCTCGGGGGGGTTTTGGGGACAATGTCTCGAAGGGGTTCTGGGGACAATGTCTCGGGGGGGTTTGGGGGGGGATTTTGGGGACATTGTCTCGGGGGGGTTTTGGTGACATTGTCTTGGGGGGGTTTTGGGGACATTGTCTCGGGGGAGTTTTGGGTGGGTGTTTTGGGGACATTGTCTCGGGGGGGTTTTGGAGACATTGTCTCTGGAGGGTTTTGGGGACATCGTCTCGGGGGTGTTTTGTGGGGGTGTTTTGGGGACATTGTCTTGTGGGGGGTTTTGAGGACATTGTCTCGGGGGGGTTTTGGTAACATTGTCTCGGGGGGTTTTGGGGTGGGGGTTTTGGGGACATTGTCTCGGGGGGGTTTTGGGGACATTGTCTCGGGGGGTTTTGGGGACATTGTCTCGGGGGGGTTTTGGGGACATTGTCTCGGGGGAGTTTTGGGTGGGTGTTTTGGGGACATTGTCTCGGGGGGGTTTTGGAGACATTGTCTTGGGAGGGTTTTGGGGACATTGTTTCGGGGGTGTTTTGGGCGGGTGTTTTGGGGACATTGTCTCGTGGGGGGTTCTGGGGACATTGTCGCGGGGGGGTTTTGGGAACATTGTCTCGGGGTGTTTTGGGGGTGGGGGTTTTGGGGACATTGTCTCGGGGGGGTATTGGGGATATTGTCTCGGGGGGCTTTTGGGGACGTTGTCTCGGAGGGGTTTTGGGGACATTGTCTCGGGGGGGTTTTGGGGACATTGTCCCGGGGGTTTTTGGGGACATTGTCTCGGGGGTGTTTTGGGGGGGGGGGGGTTTGGGGACATTGTCTCGGGGGGGTTTTGGGGACATTGTTTCGGGGGTTTTTTGGGGGGGGGGGTTTTGGGGACATTGTCTTGGGGGGTTTTGGGAACATTGTCTCGGGGGGGATTTGGGGGGTGGTTTTGGGGACATTGTCTCGGGGGGGTTTTGGGGACATTGTCTCGAAGGGGTTCTGGGGACAATGTCTCGGGGGTGTTTGGGGTGGGATTTTGGGGACATTGTCTCGGGGGGGTTTTGGCGACATTGTCTCGGGGGCGTTTTGTGGACATTGTCTCGGGGGGGTTTTGGGTGGGTGTTTTGGGGACATTGTCTCGGGGGGGTTTTCGAGACATTGTCTCGGGAGGGTTTTGGGGACATCGTCTCGGGGGTGTTTTGGGGGCGTGTTTTGGGGACATTGTCTTGTGGGGGGTTTTGGGGACATTGTCTCGGGGGGGTTTTGGGAACATTGTCTCGGGGGGTTTTGGGGGTGGGGATTTTGGGGACATTGTCTCGGGGGGGGTTTTGGGGACGTTGTCTCGGGGGGGTTTTGGGGACATTGTCTCGGGGGGGTTTTGGGAACATTGTCTCGGGGGAGTTTTGGGTGGGTGTTTTGGGGACATTGTCTCGGGGGGGTTGTCTCGGGGGGGGTTTGAGGACATTGTCTCGGGGGGATTTTGGGGACATTGTCTCGGGGGTGTTTTGGGGGAGTGTTTTGGGGACATTGTCTCGTGGGGGGTTTTGGGGACTTTGTCTCGGGGGTGTTTTGGGGACATTGTCTCGGGGGGTTTTCGGGGGGGCGTTTTGGGGACATTGTCTCTTCGGGGGTTATGGGGACATTGTCTCCGGGGTGTTTTGGGGACATTGTCTCGGGGGGGTTTTGTGGGGGGCTTTTGGGGACATTTTCTCGGGGGGGTTTTGGGGACATTGTCTTGGGGGGGTTTTGGTGACATTGTCTCGGGGGAGTTTTGGGTGGGTTTTTTGGGGACATTGTCTCGGGGGGGTTTTGGAGACATTGTCTCGGAAGGGTTTTGTGGACATCGTCTCGACGGTGTTTTGGGGGGGGTGTTTTGGGGACATTGTCTTGTGGGGGGTTTTGGGGACATTGTCTCGGGGGGGTTTTGGGAACATTGTCTCGGGGGGTTTTGGGGGTGGGGTTTTTGGGGGACATTGTCTCGGGGGGTTTTGGGGACATTGTCTCGGGGGGGTTTTGGGAACGTTGTCTCGGGGGGGTTTTGGGGACATTGTCTCGGGGGGTTTTTGGGGTCATTGTCTCGGGGGAGTTTTGGGTGGGTGTTTTGGGGACATTGTCTCGGGGGGGGTTTTGAGGACATTGTCTCGGGGGGGGTTTTGGGGACATTGTCTCGGGGGTGTTTTGGGGGGGTGTTTTGGGGACATTTTCTCGTGAGGGGTTTTGGGGACATTGTCGCGGGGGGGTTTTGGGAACATTGTCTCGGGGGGTTTTGGTGGTGGGGGGTTTGGGGACATTGTCTCGGGGGTGTTTTGGGGACATTGTCTCGGGGGCGTTTTGGGGACGTTGTCTCAGGGGGGGTTTGTTGGGACATTGTCTCGGGGGAGTTTTGGGGACATTGTCTCGGGAGGATTTTGGGGACATTGTCTCGGGGGGTTTTTGGGGGGGTGTTTTGCGGACATTGTCTCTGGGGGTTTTGGGAACATTGTCTCAGGGGGGATTTGGGGGGGTTTTGGGGGACACTGTCTCGGGGGGGTTTTGGCGACATTGTCTCGGGGGCGTTTTGGGGACATTGTCTCGGGGGGGTTTTGGGGGCGGTTTTTGGGGACATTGTCTCGGGAGGGTTTTGGGGACATTGTCTCGGGGGGGTTTTGGTGACATTGTCTCGGGGGGGTTTTGGGGGGGGAATTTTGGGGACATTGTCTTGGGGGGGTTTTGGGGACATTGTCTCGGGGGGTTTTTGGGGAAATTGTCTCGGGGGGTTTTGGGGGGTGCTTTTGTGGACATTGTCTTGGTGTGGTTTTGGGGACATTGTCTCGGGGGGGGTTTTGTTGACATTGTCTTGAGGGAGTTTTGGGTGGATGTTTTGGGGACATTGTCTCGCGTGGGGTTTGGAGACATTGTCTCGGGAGGGTTTTGGGGACATCGTCTTGGGGATGTTTTGTGGGGGTGTTTTGGGGACATTGTGTTGTGGGGGGTTTTGAGGACATTGTCTCGGGGGGGTTTTGGGAACATTGTCTCGGGGGGTTTTGGGGTGGGGGTTTTGGGGACATTGTCTCTGGGGGGTTTTGGGGACATTGTCTCGGGGGGGTTTTGGGGACGTTGTCTCGGGGGGGTTTGGGGGACATTGTCTCGGGGGTGTTTTTGGGCGGGTGTTTTGGGGACATTGTCTCATGGGGGGTTTTGGGGACATTGTCGCGGGGGGGTTTTGGGAACATTGTCTCGGGGGGTTTTGGGGGGTGGGGGTTTTGGGGACATTGTCTCGGGGGGTTTTGGGGATATTGTCTCGGGGGGGCTTTTGGGGACGTTGTCTCGGAGGGGTTTTTGGGGGGGTGTTTTGCGGACATTGTCCCGGGGGTTTTTGGGAACATTGTCTCAGGGGGGATTTGGGGGGGGTTTTGGGGACAGTGTCTCGGGGGGGTTTTGGGACATTGTCTCGAAGGGGTTCTGGGGACAATGTCTCGGGGGGGTTTGTGGGGGGATTTTGGGGACATTGTCTCGGGGGGGTTTTGGGGACATTGTCTCGGGGGGGTTTTGGGGACATTGTCTTGTGGGGGGTTTTGAGGACATTGTCTCGGGGGGTTTTTGGGAACATTGTCTCGGGGGGTTTTGGGGTGGGGGTTTTGGGGACATTGTCTCGGGGGGGTTTTGGGGACATTGTCTCGGGGGGGTTTTGGGGACGTTGTCTTGGGGGGGTTTTGGGGACATGGTCTCGGGGGCATTTTGGGGACATTGTCTCGGGGGAGTTTTGGGTGGGTGTTTTGGGGACATTGTCCTCGGGGGGGTTTTGAGGACATTGTCTCGGGGGGGGTTTTGGGGACATTGTCTCGGGGGGTGTTTTGGGCGGGTGTTTTGGGGACATTGTCTCGTGGGGGGTTTTGGGGACATTGTCGCGGGGGGGTTTTGGGAACATTGTCTCGGGGTGTTTTGGGGGTGGGGGTTTTGGGGACATTGTCTCGGGGGGGTATTGGGGATATTGTCTCGGGGGGCTTTTGGGGACGTTGTCTCGGAGGGGTTTTGGGGACATTGTCTCGGGGGGGTTTTGGGGACATTGTCCGGGGGTTTTTGGGGACTTTGTCTCGGGGGTGTTTTGGGGGGTGGGGGTTTGGGGACATTGCCTTGGGGGGGGGTTTTGGGGACATTGTTTCGGGGGTTTTTTGGGGGGGGGGTTTTGGGGACATTGTCTCGGGGGGTTTTGGGTACATTGTCTCGGGGGGGATTTGGGGGGGGGGTTTTGGGGACATTGTCTCGGGGGGGTTTTGGGGACATTGTCTCGAAGGGGTTCTGGGGACAATGTCTCGGGGGTGTTTGGGGGGGATTTTGGGGACATTGTCTCGGGGGGGTTTTGGCGACATTGTCTCGGGGGCGTTTTGGGGACATTGTCTCGGGGGGGTTTTGGGTGGGTGTTTTGGGGACATTGTCTCGGGGGGGTTTTCGAGACATTGTCTCGGGAGGGTTTTGGGGACATCGTCTCGGGGGTGTTTTGGGGGCGTGTTTTGGGGACATTGTCTTGTGGGGGGTTTTGGGGACATTGTCTCGGGGGGGTTTTGGGAAGATTGTCTCGGGGGGTTTTGGGGGTGGGGATTTTGGGGACATTGTCTCGGGGGGGTTTTGGGGACGTTGTCTCGGGGGGGTTTTGGGGACATTGTCTCGGGGGGGTTTTGGGGACATTGTCTCGGGGGAGTTTTTGGTGGGTGTTTTGGGGTCATTGTCTCGGGGGGGGGTTTGAGGACATTGTCTCGGGGGGGATTTTGGGGACATTGTCTCGGGGGTGTTTTGGGGAGTGTTTTGGGGACATTGTCTCGTGGGGGGGTTTTGGGGACGTTGTCTCGGGGGTGTTTTGGGGACATTGTCTCGGGGGGGTTTTGGGGGGGGGGCGTTTTGGGGACATTGTCTCTTCGGGGGTTATGGGGACATTGTCTCAGGGGTGTTTTGGGGACATTGTCTCGGGCGGGTTTTGTGGGGGGCTTTTGGGGACATTTTCTCGGGGGGGTTTTGGGGACATTGTCTTGGGGGGGTTTTGGTGACATTGTCTCGGGGGAGTTTCGGGTGGGTTTTTTGGGGACATTGTCTCGGGGGGGTTTTGGAGACATTGTCTCGGAAGGGTTTTGGGGACATCGTCTCGACGGTGTTTTGGGGGGGTGTTTTGGGGACATTGTCTTGTGGGGGGTTTTGGGGACATTGTCTCGGGGGGGTTTTGGGAACATTGTCTCGGGGGGTTTTGGGGGGTGGGGTTTTTTGGGGACATTGTCTCGGGGGGTTTTGGGGACATTGTCTCGGGGGGGTTTTGGGGACGTTGTCTCGGGGGGGTTTTGGGGACATTGTCTCGGGGGGTTTTTGGGGTCATTGTCTCGGGGGAGTTTTGGGTGGGTGTTTTGGGGACATTGTCTCGGGGGGGGTTTTGAGGACATTGTCTCGGGGGGGTTTTGGGGACATTGTCTCGGGGGTGTTTTGGGGGGTGTTTTGGGGACATTGTCTCGTGAGGGGTTTTGGGGACATTGTCGCGGGGGGGGTTTTGGAACATTGTCTCGGGGGGTTTTGGGGGTGGGGGTTTTTGGGGGCATTGTCTCGGGGGTGTTTTGGGGACATTGTCTCGGGGGCGTTTTGGGGACCTTGTCTCAGGGGGGTTTGTTGGGACATTGTCTCGGGGGGGTTTTGGGGACATTGTCTCGGGAGGATTTTGGGGACATTGTCTCGGGGGTTTTTTGGGGGGTGTTTTGCGGACATTGTCTCTGGGGGTTTTGGGAACATTGTCTCAGGGGGGATTTGGGGGGGGTTTTGGGGACACTGTCTCGGGGGGGTTTTGGCGACATTGTCTCGGGGGCCTTTTGGGGACATTGTCTCGGGGGGGGTTTTGGGGGGGGTTTTTGGGGGACATTGTCTCGGGAGGGTTTTGGGGACATTGTCTCGGGGGGGTTTTGGGGACATTGTCTCGGGGGGGTTTTGGGGGGGGGAATTTTGGGGACATTGTCTCGGGGGGGTTTTTGGGGACATTGTCTCGGGGGGGTTTTGGGGACATTGTCTCGGGGGGTTTTGGGGGGTGCTTTTGTGGACATTGTCTCGGTGTGGTTTTGGGGACATTGTCTCGGGGGGGTTTTGTTGACATTGTCTTGAGGGAGTTTTGGGGTGGATGTTTTGGGGACATTGTCTCGAAGGTGTTCTGGGGGACAATGTCTCGGGGGGGTTTGGGGGGGTATTTTGGGGACATTGTCTCGGGGGGGTTTTGGGGACATTGTCTCGGGGGGGTTTTGGTGACATTGTCTTGTGGGGGGTTTTGAGGAAATTGTCTCGGGGGGTTTTTGGGAACATTGTCTCGGGGGGTTTTGGGGTGGGGGTTTTGGGGACATTGTCTCGGGGGGGTTTTGGGGACATTGTCTCGGGGGGGTTTTGGGGACGTTGTCTTGGGGGGGTTTTGGGGACATGGTCTCGGGGGCGTTTTGGGGACATTGTCTCGGGGGAGTTTTGGGTGGGTGTTTTGGGGACATTGTCTCGGGGGGGGTTTTGAGGACATTGTCTCGGGGGGGTTTTGGGGACATTGTCTCGGGGGTGTTTTGGGCGTTTGTTTTGGGGACATTGTCTCGTGGGGGGTTTTGGGGACATTGTCGCGGGGGGGTTTTGGGAACATTGTCTCGGGGGGGGTATTGGGGATATTGTCTCGGGGGGCTTTTGGGGACGTTGTCTCGGAGGGGTTTTGGGGACATTGTCTCGGGGGGGTTTTTGGGGACATTGTCCCGGGGGTTTTTGGGGACATTGTCTCGGGGGTGTTTTGGGGGGGGGGGGTTTGGGGACATTGTCTCGGGGGGGGTTTTGGGGACATTGTCCCGGGGGTTTTTGGGGACATTGTCTCGGGGGTGTTTTGGGGGTGGGGGTTTTGGGGACATTGTCTCGGGGGGGTATTGGGGATATTGTCTCGGGGGGCTTTTGGGGACGTTGTCTCGGAGGGGTTTTGGGGACATTGTCTCGGGGGGGTTTTGGGGACATTGTCCCGGGGGTTTTTGGGGACATTGTCTCGGGGGTGTTTTGGGGGGGGGGGGTTTGGGGACATTGTCTCGGGGGGTGTTTTGGGGACATTGTTTCGGGGGTTTTTTGGGGGGGGGGTTTTGGGGACATTGTCTCGGGGGGTTTTGGGAACATTGTCTCGGGGGGGATTTGGGGGGGGGTTTTGGGGACATTGTCTCGGGGGGGTTTTGGGGACATTGTCCTCGAAGGGGTTCTGGGGACAATGTCTCGGGGGTGTTTGGGGGGGGATTTTGGGGACATTGTCTCGGGGGGGGTTTTGGCGACATTGTCTCGGGGGCGTTTTGGGGACATTGTCTCGGGGGGGTTTTGGGTGGGGGTTTTGGGGACATTGTCTCGGGGGGGTTTTCGAGACATTGTCTCGGGAGGGTTTTGGGGACATCGTCTCGGGGGGTGTTTTGGGGGGGGTGTTTTGGGGTCATTGTCTCGGGGGGGGTTTTGGGGACATTGTCTCGGGGGGGTTTTGGGGACATTGTCTCGGGGGAGTTTTGGGTGGGTGTTTTGGGGTCATTGTCTCGGGGGGGGGGGTTTGAGGACATTGTCTCGGGGGGATTTTGGGGACATTGTCTCGGGGGTGTTTTGGGGGAGTGTTTTGGGGACATTGTCTCGTGGGGGGTTTTGGGGACGTTGTCTCGGGGGTGTTTTGGGGACATTGTCTCGGGGGGGTTTTGGGGGGGGGGCGTTTTGGGGGACATTGTCTCTTCGGGGGTTATGGGGACATTGTCTCAGGGGTGTTTTGGGGACATTGTCTCGGGCGGGTTTTGTGGGGGGCTTTTGGGGACATTTTCTCGGGGGGGTTTTGGGGACACTGTCTTGGGGGGGTTTTGGTGACATTGTCTCGGGGGAGTTTTGGGTGGGTTTTTTGGGGACATTGTCTCGGGGGGGTTTTTGAGACATTGTCTCGGAAGGGTTTTGGGGACATCGTCTCGACGGTGTTTTGGGGGGGTGTTTTGGGGACATTGTCTTGTGGGGGGTTTTGGGGACATTGTCTCGGGGGGGTTTTGGGAACATTGTCTCGGGGGGTTTTGTGGGTGGGGTTTTTGGGGACATTGTCTCGGGGGGTTTTGGGGACATTGTCTCGGGGGGGTTTTGGGGACGTTGTCTCGGGGGGGTTTTGGGGACATTGTCTCGGGGGGTTTTTGGGGTCATTGTCTTGGGGGAGTTTTGGGTGGGTGTTTTGGGGACATTGTCTCGGGGGGGGTTTTGAGGACATTGTCTCGGGGGGGTTTTGGGGACATTGTCTCGGGGGTGTTTTGGGGGGTGTTTTGGGGACATTGTCTCGTGAGGGGTTTTGGGGACATTGTCGCGGGGGGGTTTTTGGGAACATTGTCTCGGGGGGTTTTGGGGGTGGGGGTTTTGGGGACATTGTCTCGGGGGTGTTTTGGGGACATTGTCTCGGGGGCGTTTTGGGGACCTTGTCTCAGGGGGGTTTGTTGGGACATTGTCTCGGGGGGGGTTTTGGGGACATTGTCTCGGGAGGATTTTGGGGACATTGTCTCGGGGGGTTTTTGGGGGGGTGTTTTGCGGACATTGTCTCTGGGGGTTTTGGGAACATTGTCTCAGGGGGGATTTGGGGGGGGGGGTTTTGGGGACACTGTCTCGGGGGGGTTTTGGCGACATTGTCTCGGGGGCGTTTTGGGGACATTGTCTCGGGGGGGTTTTGGCGGGGGTTTTTGGGGACATTGTCTCGGGAGGGTTTTGGGGACATTGTCTCGGGGGGGTTTTGGAGACATTGTCTCGGGGGGGTTTTGGGGGGGGAATTTTGGGGACATTGTCTCGGGGGGGTTTTGGGGACATTGTCTCGGGGGGGTTTTGGGGACATTGTCTCGGGGGGGGTTTTGGGGGGTGCTTTTGTGGACATTGTCTCGGTGTGGTTTTGGGGACATTGTCTCGGGGGGGTTTTGTTGACATTGTCTTGAGGGAGTTTTGGGTGGATGTTTTGGGGACAATGTCTCGGGGGGGTTTTGGAGACATTGTCTCGGGAGGGTTTTGGGGACATCGTCTCGGGGGTGTTTTGTGGGGGTGTTTTGGGGACATTGTGTTGTGGGGGGTTTTGAGGACATTGTCTCGGGGGGGTTTTGGGAACATTGTCTCGGGGGGTTTTGGGGTGGGGTTTTTGGGGACATTGTCTCGGGGGGGTTTTGGGGACATTGTCTCGGGGGGGTTTTGGGGACGTTGTCTCGGGGGGTTTGGGGGGACATTGTCTCGGGGGTGTTTTGGGCAGGTGTTTTGGGGACATTGTCTCGTGGGGGGTTTTGGGGACATTGTCGCGGGGGGGGGTTTTGGGAACATTTTCTCGGGGGGTTTTGGGGGTGGGGGTTTTGGGGACATTGTCTCGGGGGGGTTTTGGGGATATTGTCTCGGGGGGCTTTTGGGGACGTTGTCTCGGAGGGGTTTTTGGGGGGGGTGTTTTGCGGACATTGTCTCGGGGGGGGGTTTTGGGAACATTGTCTCAGGGGGGATTTGGGGGGGGGTTTGGGGACAGTGTCTCGGGGGGGTTTTGGGGACATTGTCTCGAAGGGGTTCTGGGGACAATGTCACGGGGGGGTTTGGGGGGGGGATTTTGGGGACATTGTCTCGGGGGGGTTTTGGAGACATTGTCTCGGGAGGGTTTTGGGGACATCGTCTCGGGGGTGTTTTGTGGGGGTGTTTTGGGGACATTGTCTTGTGGGGGGTTTTGAGGACATTGTCTCGGGGTGTTTTGGGGACATTGTCTCGGGGGGGTTTTCGAGACATTGTCTCGGGAGGGTTTTTGGGGACATCGTCTCGGGGGTGTTTTGGGGGCGTGTTTTGGGGACATTGTCTTGTGGGGGGTTTTGGGGACATTGTCTCGGGGGGGTTTTGGGAACATTGTCTCGGGGGGTTTTGGGGGTGGGGATTTTGGGGACATTGTCTCGGGGGGGTTTTGGGGACGTTGTCTCGGGGGGGTTTTGGGGACATTGTCTCGGGGGGGTTTTGGGGACATTGTCTCGGGGGAGTTTTTGGTGGGTGTTTTGGGGTCATTGTCTCGGGGGGGGTTTGAGGACATTGTCTCGGGGGGATTTTGGGGACATTGTCTCGGGGGTGTTTTGGGGGAGTGTTTTGGGGACATTGTCTCGTGGGGGGTTTTGGGGACGTTGTCTCGGGGGTGTTTTGGGGACATTGTCTCGGGGGGGTTTTGGGGGGGGGGCGTTTTGGGGACATTGTCTCTTCGGGGGTTATGGGGACATTGTCTCAGGGGTGTTTTGGGGACATTGTCTCGGGCGGGTTTTTGTGGGGGGCTTTTGGGGACATTTTCTCGGGGGGGTTTTGGGGACATTGTCTTGGGGGGGTTTTGGTGACATTGTCTCGGGGGAGTTTCGGGTGGGTTTTTTGGGGACATTGTCTCGGGGGGGTTTTGGAGACATTGTCTCGGAAGGGTTTTGGGGACATCGTCTCGACGGTGTTTTGGGGGGGTGTTTTGGGGACATTGTCTTGTGGGGGGTTTTGGGGACATTGTCTCGGGGGGGTTTTGGGAACATTGTCTCGGGGGGTTTTGGGGGTGGGGTTTTTGGGGACATTGTCTCGGGGGGTTTTGGGGACATTGTCTCGGGGGGGTTTTGGGGACGTTGTCTCGGGGGGGTTTTGGGGACATTGTCTCGGGGGGTTTTTGGGGGTCATTGTCTCGGGGGAGTTTTGGGTGGGTGTTTTGGGGACATTGTCTCGGGGGGGGTTTTGAGGACATTGTCTCGGGGGGGTTTTGGGGACATTGTCTCGGGGGTGTTTTGGGGGGGTGTTTTGGGGGACATTGTCTCGTGAGGGGTTTTGGGGACATTGTCGCGGGGGGTTTTGGGAACATTGTCTCGGGGGGGTTTTGGGGGTGGGGGTTTTGGGGGCATTGTCTCGGGGGTGTTTTGGGGACATTGTCTCGGGGGCGTTTTGGGGACCTTGTCTCAGGGGGGTTTGTTGGGACATTGTCTCGGGGGGGTTTTGGGGACATTGTCTCGGGAGGATTTTGGGGACATTGTCTCGGGGGTTTTTTGGGGGGGTGTTTTGCGGACATTGTCTCTGGGGGTTTTGGGAACATTGTCTCAGGGGGGATTTGGGGGGGGGTTTTGGGGACACTGTCTCGGGGGGGTTTTGGCGACATTGTCTCGGGGGCCTTTTGGGGACATTGTCTCGGGGGGGTTTTGGGGGGGGTTTTTGGGGACATTGTCTCGGGAGGGTTTTGGGGACATTGTCTCGGGGGGGTTTTGGGGACATTGTCTCGGGGGGGGTTTTGGGGGGGGAATTTTGGGGACATTGTCTCGGGGGGGTTTTGGGGACATTGTCTCGGGGGGGTTTTGGGGACATTGTCTCGGGGGGGTTTTGGGGGGTGCTTTTGTGGACATTGTCTCGGTGTGGTTTTGGGGACATTGTCTCGGGGGGGTTTTGTTGACATTGTCTTGAGGGAGTTTTGGGTGGATGTTTTGGGGACATTGTCTCGAAGGTGTTCTGGGGACAATGTCTCGGGGGGGTTTGGGGGGGTATTTTGGGGACATTGTCTCGGGGGTGGTTTTGGGGACATTGTCTCGGGGGGGGTTTTGGTGACATTGTCTTGTGGGGGGTTTTGAGGAAATTGTCTCGGGGGGTTTTTGGGAACATTGTCTCGGGGGGTTTTGGGGTGGGGGTTTTGGGGACATTGTCTCGGGGGGGTTTTGGGGACATTGTCTCGGGGGGGTTTTGGGGACGTTGTCTTGGGGGGGGTTTTGGGGACATGGTCTCGGGGGCGTTTTGGGGACATTGTCTCGGGGGAGTTTTGGGTGGGTGTTTTGGGGACATTGTCTCGGGGGGGTTTTGAGGACATTGTCTCGGGGGGGGTTTTGGGGACATTGTCTCGGGGGTGTTTTGGGCGTTTGTTTTGGGGACATTGTCTCGTGGGGGGTTTTGGGGACATTGTCGCGGGGGGGGTTTTGGGAACATTGTCTCGGGGGGGTATTGGGGATATTGTCTCGGGGGGCTTTTGGGGACGTTGTCTCGGAGGGGTTTTTGGGGACATTGTCTCGGGGGGGTTTTGGGGACATTGTCCCGGGGGTTTTTGGGGACATTGTCTCGGGGGTGTTTTGGGGGGGGGGGGGTTTGGGGACATTGTCTCGGGGGGGGTTTTGGGGACATTGTCCCGGGGGTTTTTGGGGACATTGTCTCGGGGGTGTTTTGGGGGTGGGGGTTTTGGGGACATTGTCTCGGGGGGGTATTGGGGATATTGTCTCGGGGGGCTTTTGGGGACGTTGTCTCGGAGGGGTTTTGGGGACATTGTCTCGGGGGGGTTTTGGGGACATTGTCCCGGGGGTTTTTGGGGACATTGTCTCGGGGGTGTTTTGGGGGGGGGGGGTTTGGGGACATTGTCTCGGGGGGTGTTTTGGGGACATTGTTTCGGGGGTTTTTTGGGGGGGGGGTTTTGGGGACATTGTCTCGGAGGGTTTTGGGAACATTGTCTCGGGGGGGATTTGGGGGGGGGTTTTGGGGACATTGTCTCGGGGGGGTTTTGGGGACATTGTCTCGAAGGGGTTCTGGGGGACAATGTCTCGGGGGTGTTTGGGGGGGGATTTTGGGGACATTGTCTCGGGGGGGTTTTGGCGACATTGTCTCGGGGGCGTTTTGGGGACATTGTCTCGGGGGGGTTTTGGGTGGGGGTTTTGGGGACATTGTCTCGGGGGGGTTTTCGAGACATTGTCTCGGGAGGGTTTTGGGGACATCGTCTCGGGGGTGTTTTGGGGGGGTGTTTTGGGGTCATTGTCTCGGGGGGGGTTTTGGGGACATTGTCTCGGGGGGGTTTTGGGGACATTGTCTCGGGGGAGTTTTGGGTGGGTGTTTTGGGGTCATTGTCTCGGGGGGGGGGTTTGAGGACATTGTCTCGGGGGGATTTTGGGGACATTGTCTCGGGGGTGTTTTGGGGGAGTGTTTTGGGGACATTGTCTCGTGGGGGGGTTTTGGGGACGTTGTCTCGGGGGTGTGTTTTGGGGACATTGTCTCGGGGGGGTTTTGGGGGGGGGGCGTTTTGGGGACATTGTCTCTTCGGGGGTTATGGGGACATTGTCTCAGGGGTGTTTTGGGGACATTGTCTCGGGCGGGTTTTGTGGGGGGCTTTTGGGGACATTTTCTCGGGGGGGTTTTGGGGACACTGTCTTGGGGGGGTTTTGGTGACATTGTCTCGGGGGAGTTTTGGGTGGGTTTTTTGGGGACATTGTCTCGGGGGGGTTTTTGAGACATTGTCTCGGAAGGGTTTTGGGGACATCGTCTCGACGGTGTTTTGGGGGGGGTGTTTTGGGGACATTGTCTTGTGGGGGGTTTTGGGGACATTGTCTCGGGGGGGTTTTGGGAACATTGTCTCGGGGGGTTTTGTGGGTGGGGTTTTTGGGGACATTGTCTCGGGGGGTTTTGGGGACATTGTCTCGGGGGGGTTTTGGGGACGTTGTCTCGGGGGGGGTTTTGGGGACATTGTCTCGGGGGGTTTTTGGGGTCATTGTCTTGGGGGAGTTTTGGGTGGGTGTTTTGGGGACATTGTCTCGGGGGGGGGTTTTGAGGACATTGTCTCGGGGGGGTTTTGGGGACATTGTCTCGGGGGTGTTTTGGGGGGTGTTTTGGGGACATTGTCTCGTGAGGGGTTTTGGGGACATTGTCGCGGGGGGGTTTTGGGAACATTGTCTCGGGGGGTTTTGGGGGTGGGGGTTTTGGGGACATTGTCTCGGGGGTGTTTTGGGGACATTGTCTCGGGGGCGTTTTGGGGACCTTGTCTCAGGGGGGTTTGTTGGGACATTGTCTCGGGGGGGTTTTGGGGACATTGTCTCGGGAGGATTTTGGGGACATTGTCTCGGGGGGTTTTTGGGGGGGTGTTTTGCGGACATTGTCTCTGGGGGTTTTGGGAACATTGTCTCAGGGGGGATTTGGGGGGGGGTTTTGGGGACACTGTCTCGGGGGGGTTTTGGCGACATTGTCTCGGGGGCGTTTTGGGGACATTGTCTCGGGGGGGTTTTGGCGGGGGTTTTTGGGGACATTGTCTCGGGAGGGTTTTGGGGACATTGTCTCGGGGGGGTTTTGGAGACATTGTCTCGGGGGGGTTTTGGGGGGGGAATTTTGGGGACATTGTCTCGGGGGGGTTTTGGGGACATTGTCTCGGGGGGGTTTTGGGGACATTGTCTCGGGGGGGTTTTGGGGGGTGCTTTTGTGGACATTGTCTCGGTGTGGTTTTGGGGACATTGTCTCGGGGGGGTTTTGTTGACATTGTCTTGAGGGAGTTTTGGGTGGATGTTTTGGGGACAATGTCTCGGGGGGGTTTTGGAGACATTGTCTCGGGAGGGTTTTGGGGGGGACATCGTCTCGGGGGTGTTTTGTGGGGGTGTTTTGGGGACATTGTGTTGTGGGGGGTTTTGAGGACATTGTCTCGGGGGGGTTTTGGGAACATTGTCTCGGGGGGTTTTGGGGTGGGGTTTTTGGGGACATTGTCTCGGGGGGGTTTTGGGGACATTGTCTCGGGGGGGTTTTGGGGGACGTTGTCTCGGGGGGGTTTGGGGGACATTGTCTCGGGGGTGTTTTGGGCAGGTGTTTTGGGGACATTGTCTCGTGGGGGGTTTTGGGGACATTGTCGCGGGGGGGTTTTGGGAACATTTTCTCGGGGGGTTTTGGGGGGTGGGGGTTTTGGGGACATTGTCTCGGGGGGGTTTTGGGGATATTGTCTCGGGGGGCTTTTGGGGACGTTGTCTCGGAGGGGTTTTTGGGGGGGTGTTTTGCGGACATTGTCTCGGGGGGGGTTTTGGGAACATTGTCTCAGGGGGGATTTGGGGGGGGGTTTGGGGACAGTGTCTCGGGGGGGTTTTGGGGACATTGTCTCGAAGGGGTTCTGGGGACAATGTCACGGGGGGGTTTGGGGGGGGATTTTGGGGACATTGTCTCGGGGGGGTTTTGGAGACATTGTCTCGGGAGGGTTTTGGGGACATCGTCTCGGGGGGTGTTTTGTGGGGGTGTTTTGGGGACATTGTCTTGTGGGGGGTTTTGAGGACATTGTCTCGGGGGTGTTTTGGGGACATTGTCTCGGGGGGGTTTTGGGGACGTTGTCTCGGGGGGGTTTTGGGGACATTGTCTCGGGGGGGTTTTGGGGACATTGTCTCGGGGGAGTTTTGGGTGGGTGTTTTGGGGACATTGTCTCGGGGGGGTATTTGAGGACATTGTCTCGGGGGGGTTTTGGGGACATTGTCTCGGGGGTGTTTTGGGGGGGTGTTTTGGGGACATTGTCTCGTGAGGGGTTTTGGGGACATTGTCGCGGGGGGGTTTTGGGAACATTGTCTCGGGGGGTTTTGGGGGTGGGGCTTTTGGGGACATTGTCTCGGGGGTGTTTTGGGGACATTGTTTCGGGGGTTTTTTGGGGGGGGGTTTTGGGGACATTGTCTCGGGGGGTTTTGGGAACATTGTCTCGGGGGGGATTTGGGGGGGGGGTTTTGGGGATATTGTCTCGGGGGGGTTTTGGGGACATTGTCTCGAAGGGGTTCTGGGGACAATGTCTCGGGGGTGTTTGGGGGGGGATTTTGGGGGCATTGTCTCGGGGGGGTTTTGGCGACATTGTCTCGGGGGCGTTTTGGGGACATTGTCACGGGGGGGTTTTGGGTGGGTGTTTTGGGGACATTGTCTCGGGGGGGGTTTTCGAGACATTGTCTCGGGAGGGTTTTGGGGACATCGTCTCGGGGGTGTTTTGGGGGCGTGTTTTGGGGACATTGTCTTGTGGGGGGTTTTGGGGACATTGTCTCGGGGGGGTTTTGGGAACATTGTCTCGGGGGGTTTTGGGGGTGGGGATTTTGGGGACATTGTCTCGGGGGGGTTTTGGGGACGTTGTCTCGGGGGGGTTTTGGGGACATTGTCTCGGGGGGGTTTTGGGGACATTGTCTCGGGGGAGTTTTGGGTGGGTGTTTTGCGGACATTGTCTCGGGGGGGGTTTGAGGACATTGTCTCGGGAGGATTTTGGGGACATTGTCTCGGGGGTGTTTTGGGGGAGTGTTTTGGGGACATTGTCTCGTGGGGGGTTTTGGGGACGTTGTCTCGGGGGTGTTTTGGGGACATTGTCTCGGGGGGGTTTTGTGGGGGGGCGTTTTGGGGACATTGTCTCTTCGGGGGTTATGGGGACATTGTCTCAGGGGTGTTTTCGGGACATTGTCTCGGGGGGGTTTTGTGGGGGGCTTTTGGGGACATTTTCTCGGGGGGCTTTTGGGGACATTGTCTTGGGGGGGTTTTGGTGACATTGTCTCGGGGGAGTTTTGGGTGGGTGTTTTGGGGACATTGTCTCGGGGGGGTTTTGGAGACATTGTCTCGGGAGGGTTTTGGGGACATCGTCTCGGGGGTGTTTTGGGGGCGTGTTTTGGGGACATTGTCTTGTGGGGGGTTTTGGGGACATTGTCTCGGGGGGGTTTTGGGAACATTGTCTCGGGGTGTTTTGGGGGTGGGGATTTTGGGGACATTGTCTCGGGGGGGGTTTTGGGGACGTTGTCTCGGGGGGCTTTTGGGGACATTGTCTCGGGGGGGTTTTGGGGACATTGTCTCGGGGGAGTTTTGGGTGGGTGTTTTGGGGACATTGTCTCGGGGGGGGTTTGAGGACATTGTCTCGGGGGGATTTTGGGGACATTGTCTCGGGGGTGTTTCGGGGGAGTGTTTTGGGGACATTGTCTCGTGGGGGGTTTTGGGGACGTTGTCTCGGGGGTGTTTTGGGGACATTGTCTCGGGGGGGTTTTGGGGGGGGGCGTTTTGGGGACATTGTCTCTTCGGGGGTTATGGGGACATTGTCTCGAGGGGTGTTTTGGGGACATTGTCTCGGGGGGGTTTTGTGGGGGGCTTTTGGGGACATTTTCTCGGGGGGCTTTTGGGGACATTGTCTTGGGGGGTTTTGGTGACATTGTCTCGGGGGAGTTTTGGGTGGGTTTTTTGGGGACATTGTCTCTGGGGGGTTTTGGAGACATTGTCTCGGAAGGGTTTTGGGGACATCGTCTCGACGGTGTTTTGGGGGGGTGTTTTGGGGACATTGTCTTGTGGGGGGTTTTGGGGACATTGTCTCGGGGGGGTTTTGGGAACATTGTCTCGGGGGGTTTTGGGTGTGGGGTTTTTGGGGACATTGTCTCGGGGGGTTTTGGGGACATTGTCTCGGGGGGGTTTTGGGGACGTTGTCTCGGGGGGGGTTTTGGGGACATTGTCTCGGGGGGTTTTTGGGGTCATTGTCTCGGGGGAGTTTTGGGTGGGTGTTTTGGGGGACATTGTCTCGGGGGGGTTTTGAGGACATTGTCTCGGGGGGGTTTTGGGGACATTGTCTCGGGGGTGTTTTGGGGGGGTGTTTTGGGGACATTGTCTCGTGAGGGGTTTTGGGGACATTGTCGCGGGGGGGTTTTGGGAACATTGTCTCGGGGGGTTTTGGGGGTGGGGGTTTTGGGGACATTCTCTCGGGGGGTTTTGGGAACATTGTCTCGGGGGGGATTTGGGGGGGGGGTTTTGGGGACACTGTCTCGGGGGGGTTTTGGGGACTTTGTCTCGAAGGGGTTCTGGGGACAATGTCTCGGGGGTGTTTGGGGGGGGATTTTGGGGACATTGTCTCGGGGGGGGTTTTGGCGACATTGTCTCGGGGGCGTTTTGGGGACATTGTCACGGGGGGGTTTTGGGTGGGTGTTTTGGGGACATTGTCTCGGGGGGGTTTTCGAGACATTGTCTCGGGAGGGTTTTGGGGACATCGTCTCGGGGGTGTTTTGGGGGCGTGTTTTGGGGACATTGTCTTGTGGGGGGTTTTGGGGACATTGTCTCGGGGGGGTTTTGGGAACATTGTCTCGGGGGGTTTTGGGGGTGGGGATTTTGGGGACATTGTCTCGGGGGGGTTTTGGGGACGTTGTCTCGGGGGGGTTTTGGGGACATTGTCTCGGGGGGGTTTTGGGGACATTGTCTCGGGGGAGTTTTGGGTGGGTGTTTTGGGGACATTGTCTCGGGGGGGGTTTGAGGACATTGTCTCGGGGGGATTTTGGGGACATTGTCTCGGGGGTGTTTTGGGGGAGTGTTTGGGGGATATTGTCTCGTGGGGGGGTTTTGGGGACGTTGTCTCGGGGGTGTTTTGGGGACATTGTCTCGGGGGGGTTTTGTGGGGGGGCGTTTTGGGGACATTGTCTCTTCGGGGGTTATGGGGACATTGTCTCAGGGGTCTTTTGGGGACATTGTCTCGGGGGGGTTTTGTGGGGGGCTTTTGGGGACATTTTCTCGGGGGGCTTTTGGGGACATTGTCTTGGGGGGTTTTGGTGACATTGTCTCGGGGGGAGTTTTGTGTGGGTGTTTTGGGGACATTGTCTCGGGGGGGTTTTGGAGACATTGTCTCGGGAGGGTTTTGGGGACATCGTCTCGGGGGTGTTTTGGGGGGCGTGTTTTGGGGACATTGTCTTGTGGGGGGTTTTGGGGACATTGTCTCGGGGGGGTTTTGGGAACATTGTCTCGGGGGGTTTTGGGGGTGGGGATTTTGGGGACATTGTCTCGGGTGGGGTTTTGGGGACGTTGTCTCGGGGGGGTTTTGGGGACATTGTCTCGGGGGGGTTTTGGGGACATTGTCTCGGGGGAGTTTTGGGTGGGTGTTTTGGGGACATTGTCTCGGGGGGGGTTTGAGGACATTGTCTCGGGGGGATTTTGGGGACATTGTCTCGGGGGTGTTTTGGGGGAGTGTTTTGGGGACATTGTCTCGTGGGGGGTTTTGGGGACGTTGTCTCGGGGGTGTTTTGGGGACATTGTCTCGGGGGGTTTTGGGCGTGGGGGTTTTGGGGACATTGTCTCGGGGGTGTTTTGGGGACATTGTCTCGGGGGCGTTTTGGGGACCTTGTCTCAGGGGGGTTTGTTGGGACATTGTCTCGGGGGGGTTTTGGGGACATTGTCTCGGGAGGATTTTGAGGACATTGTCTCGGGGGGTTTTTGGGGGGGTGTTTTGCGGACATTGTCTCTGGGGGTTTTGGGAACATTGTCTCAGGGGGGATTTGGGGGGGGTTTTGGGGACACTGTCTCGGGGGGGTTTTGGCGACATTGTCTCGGGGGCGTTTTGGGGACATTGTCTCGGGGGGGTTTTGGGGGGGTTTTTGGGGACATTGTCTCGGGAGGGTTTTGGGGACATTGTCTCGGGGGGGTTTTGGGGACATTGTCTCGGGGGGGTTTTGGGGGGGAATTTTGGGGACATTGTCTCGGGGGGGTTTTGGGGACATTGTCTCGGGTGGGTTTTGGGGGACATTGTCTCGGGGGGGTTTTGGGGGGTGCTTTTGTGGACATTGTCTCGGTGTGGTTTTGGGGACATTGTCTCGGGGGGGTTTTGTTGACATTGTCTTGAGGGAGTTTTGGGTGGATGTGTTGGGGACATTGTCTCAGGGGGGTTTTGGAGACATTGTCTCGGGAGGGTTTTGGGGACATCGTCTCGGGGGTGTTTTGTGGGGGTGTTTTGGGGGACATTGTCTTGTGGGGGGTTTTGAGCACATTGTCTCGGGGGGGTTTTGGGAACATTGTCTCGGGGGGTTTTGGGGTGGGGGTTTTGGGGACATTGTCTCGGGGGGGTTTTGGGGACATTGTCTCGGGGGGGTTTTGTGGACGTTGTCTCGGGGGGGTTTGGGGGACATTGTCTCGGGGGTGTTTTGGGCGGGTGTTTTGGGGACATTGTCTCGTGGGGGGTTTTGGGGACATTGTCGCGGGGGGGGTTTTGGGAACATTGTCTCGGGGGGTTTTGGGGGTGGGGGTTTTGGGGACATTGTCTCGGGGGGGTTTTGGGGATATTGTCTCGGGGGGCTTTTGGGGACGTTGTCTCGGAGGGGTTTTTGGGGGGGTGTTTTATCGGACATTGTCTCGGGGGGGGTTTTGGAAACATTGTCTCAGGGGGGATTTGGGGGGGGTTTTGGGGACAGTGTCTCGGGGGGGTTTTTGGGGACATTGTCTCGAAGGGGTTCTGGGGACAATGTCTCGGGGGGTTTGGGGGGGATTTTTGGGGACATTGTCTCGGGGGGGTTTTTGGGGACATTGTCTCGGGGGGGTTTTGGGGACATTGTCTCGGGGGAGTTTTGGGTGGGTGTTTTGGGGGCATTGTCTCGGGGGGGTTTTGGAGACATTGTCTCGGGAGGGTTTTGGGGACATCGTCTCGGGGGTGTTTTGTGGGGGTGTTTTGGGGACATTGTCTTGTGGGGGGTTTTGAGGACATTGTCTCGGGGGGTTTTGGGGACATTGTCTCGGGGGGGTTTTGGGGACGTTGTCTCGGGGGGGTTTTGGGGACATTGTCTCGGGGGGGTTTTGGGGACATTGTCTCGGGGGAGTTTTGGGTGGGTGTTTTGCGGACATTGTCTCGGGGGGGGTTTTGAGGACATTGTCTCGGGGGGGTTTTGGGGACATTGTCTCGGGGGTGTTTTGGGGGGCTGTTTTGGGGACATTGTCTCGTGAGGGATTTTGGGGACATTGTCGCGGGGGGGTTTTGGGAACATTGTCTCGGGGGGTTTTGGGGGTGGGGCTTTTGGGGACATTGTCTCGGGGGAGTTTTGGGTGGGTGTTTTGGGGACATTGTCTCGGGGGGGGTTTGAGGACATTGTCTCGGGAGGATTTTGGGGACATTGTCTCGGGGGTGTTTTGGGGGAGTGTTTTGGGGACATTGTCTCGTGGGGGGTTTTGGGGACGTTGTCTCGGGGGTGTTTTGGGGACATTGTCTCGGGGGGGTTTTGGGGGGGGGGCGTTTTGGGGACATTGTCTCTTCGGGGGTTATGGGGACATTGTCTCAGGGGTGTTTTGGGGACATTGTCTCGGGGGGGTTTTGTGGGGGGCTTTTGGGGACATTTTCTCGGGGGGCTTTTGGGGACATTGTCTTGGGGGGGTTTTGGTGACATTGTCTCGGGGGAGTTTTGGGTGGGTGTTTTGGGGACATTGTCTCGGGGGGGGTTTTGGAGACATTGTCTCGGGAGGGTTTTGGGGACATCGTCTCGGGGGTGTTTTGGGGGCGTGTTTTGGGGACATTGTCTTGTGGGGGGTTTTGGGGACATTGTCTCGGGGGGGGTTTTGGGAACATTGTCTCGGGGTGTTTTGGGGGTGGGGATTTTGGGGACATTGTCTCGGGGGGGGTTTTGGGGACGTTGTCTCGGGGGGGTTTTGGGGACATTGTCTCGGGGGGGTTTTGGGGACATTGTCTCGGGGGAGTTTTGGGTGGGTGTTTTGGGGACATTGTCTCGGGGGGGGTTTGAGGACATTGTCTCGGGGGGATTTTGGGGACATTGTCTCGGGGGTGTTTCGGGGGAGTGTTTTGGGGACATTGTCTCGTGGGGGGTTTTGGGGACGTTGTCTCGGGGGTGTTTTGGGGACATTGTCTCGGGGGGGTTTTGGGGGGGGCGTTTTGGGGGACATTGTCTCTTCGGGGGTTATGGGGACATTGTCTCGAGGGGTGTTTTGGGGACATTGTCTCGGGGGGGTTTTGTGGGGGGCTTTTGGGGACATTTTCTCGGGGGGCTTTTGGGGACATTGTCTTGGGGGGGTTTTGGTGACATTGTCTCGGGGGAGTTTTGGGTGGGTTTTTTGGGGACATTGTCTCTGGGGGGTTTTGGAGACATTGTCTCGGAAGGGTTTTGGGGACATCGTCTCGGGGGTGTTTTGGGGGGGTGTTTTGGGGACATTGTCTTGTGGGGGGTTTTCGGGACATTGTCTCGGGGGGGTTTTGGGAACATTGTCTCGGGGGGTTTTGGGTGTGGGGTTTTTGGGGACATTGTCTCGGGGGGTTTTGGGGACATTGTCTCGGGGGGGTTTTGGGGACGTTGTCTCGGGGGGGTTTTGGGGGACATTGTCTCGGGGGTTTTTGGGGTCATTGTCTCGGGGGAGTTTTGGGTGGGTGTTTTGGGGACATTGTCTCGGGGGGGTTTTGAGGACATTGTCTCGGGGGGGTTTTGGGGACATTGTCTCGGGGGTGTTTTGGGGGGGTGTTTTGGGGACATTGTCTCGTGAGGGGTTTTGGGGACATTGTCGCGGGGGGGTTTGGGAACATTGTCTCGGGGGGTTTTGGGGGTGGGGGTTTTGGGGACATTCTCTCGGGGGGTTTTGGGAACATTGTCTCGGGGGGGATTTGGGGGGGGGTTTTGGGGACACTGTCTCGGGGGGGTTTTGGGGACTTTGTCTCGAAGGGGTTCTGGGGACAATGTCTCGGGGGTGTTTGCGGGGGGATTTTGGGGACATTGTCTCGGGGGGGTTTTGGCGACATTGTCTCGGGGGCGTTTTGGGGACATTGTCACGGGGGGGTTTTGGGTGGGTGTTTTGGGGACATTGTCTCGGGGGGGTTTTCGAGACATTGTCTCGGGAGGGTTTTGGGGACATCGTCTCGGGGGTGTTTTGGGGGCGTGTTTTGGGGACATTGTCTTGTGGGGGGTTTTGGGGACATTGTCTCGGGGGGGTTTTGGGAACATTGTCTCGGGGGGTTTTTGGGGGTGGGGATTTTGGGGACATTGTCTCGGGGGGGTTTTGGGGACGTTGTCTCGGGGGGGTTTTGGGGACATTGTCTCGGGGGAGTTTTGGGTGGGTGTTTTGCGGACATTGTCTCGGGGGGGGTTTTGAGGACATTGTCTCGGGGGGGTTTTGGGGACATTGTCTCGGGGGTGTTTTGGGGGGCTGTTTTGGGGACATTGTCTCGTGAGGGGTTTTGGGGACATTGTCGCCGGGGGGTTTTGGGAACATTGTCTCGGGGGTGTTTTGGGGGTGGGGCTTTTGGGGACATTGTCTCGGGGGAGTTTTGGGTGGGTGTTTTGGGGACATTGTCTCGGGGGGGGTTTGAGGACATTGTCTCGGGAGGATTTTGGGGGACATTGTCTCGGGGGTGTTTTGGGGGAGTGTTTTGGGGGCATTGTCTCGTGGGGGGTTTTGGGGACGTTGTCTCGGGGGTGTTTTGGGGACATTGTCTCGGGGGGGTTTTGGGGGGGGGGCGTTTTGGGGACATTGTCTCTTCGGGGGTTATGGGGACATTGTCTCAGGCGTGTTTTGGGGACATTGTCTCGGGGGGGTTTTGTGGGGGGCTTTTGGGGACATTTTCTCGGGGGGCTTTTGGGGACATTGTCTTGGGGGGGTTTTGGTGACATTGTCTCGGGGGAGTTTTGGGTGGGTGTTTTGGGGACATTTGTCCCGGGGGGGTTTTGGAGACATTGTCTCGGGAGGGTTTTGGGGACATCGTCTCGGGGGTGTTTTGGGGGCGTGTTTTGGGGACATTGTCTTGTGGGGGGTTTTGGGGACATTGTCTCGGGGGGGTTTTGGGAACATTGTCTCGGGGTGTTTTGGGGGTGGGGATTTTGGGGACATTGTCTCGGGGGGGGTTTGGGGACGTTGTCTCGGGGGGGTTTTGGGGACATTGTCTCGGGGGGGGTTTTGGGGACATTGTCTCGGGGGAGTTTTGGGTGGGTGTTTTGGGGACATTGTCTCGGGGGGGGTTTGAGGACATTGTCTCGGGGGGATTTTGGGGACATTGTCTCGGGGGTGTTTTCGGGGGAGTGTTTTGGGGACATTGTCTCGTGGGGGGTTTTGGGGACGTTGTCTCGGGGGTGTTTTGGGGACATTGTCTCGGGGGGGGTTTTGGGGGGGGCGTTTTGGGGACATTGTCTCTTCGGGGGTTATGGGGACATTGTCTCGAGGGGTGTTTTGGGGACATTGTCTCGGGGGGGGTTTTGTGGGGGGCTTTTGGGGACATTTTCTCGGGGGGCTTTTGGGGACATTGTCTTGGGGGGGTTTTGGTGACATTGTCTCGGGGGAGTTTTGGGTGGGTTTTTTGGGGACATTGTCTCTGGGGGGTTTTGGAGACATTGTCTCGGAAGGGTTTTGGGGACATCGTCTCGACGGTGTTTTGGGGGGGTGTTTTGGGGACATTGTCTTGTGGGGGGGTTTTGGGGACATTGTCTCGGGGGGGTTTTGGGAACATTGTCTCGGGGGGTTTTGGGTGTGGGGTTTTTGGGGACATTGTCTCGGGGGGTTTTGGGGACATTGTCTCGGGGGGTTTTGGGGACGTTGTCTCGGGGGGGTTTTGGGGACATTGTCTCGGGGGGTTTTTGGGGTCATTGTCTCGGGGGAGTTTTGGGTGGGTGTTTTGGGGACATTGTCTCGGGGGGGTTTTGAGGACATTGTCTCGGGGGGGTTTTGGGGACATTGTCTCGGGGGTGTTTTTGGGGGGGGTGTTTTGGGGACATTGTCTCGTGAGGGGTTTTGGGGACATTGTCGCGGGGGGGGTTTTGGGAACATTGTCTCGGGGGGTTTTGGGGGTGGGGGTTTTGGGGACATTCTCTCGGGGGGTTTTGGGAACATTGTCTCGGGGGGGATTTGGGGGGGGTTTTGGGGACACTGTCTCGGGGGGTTTTGGGGACTTTGTCTCGGGAGGGTTTTGGGGACATCGTCTCGGGGGTGTTTTGGGGGCGTGTTTTGGGGACATTGTCTTGTGGGGGGTTTTGGGGACATTGTCTCGGGGGGGTTTTGGGAACATTGTCTCGGGGTGTTTTGGGGGTGGGGATTTTGGGGACATTGTCTCGGGGGGGGTTTTGGGGGACGTTGTCTCGGGGGGGTTTTGGGGACATTGTCTCGGGGGGGTTTTGGGGACATTGTCTCGGGGGAGTTTTGGGTGGGTGTTTTTGGGGACATTGTCTCGGGGGGGGTTTGAGGACATTGTCTCGGGGGGATTTTGGGGACATTGTCTCGGGGGTGTTTCGGGGGAGTGTTTTGGGGACATTGTCTCGTGGGGGGTTTTGGGGACGTTGTCTCGGGGGGGTGTTTTGGGGACATTGTCTCGGGGGGGTTTTGGGGGGGGGGCGTTTTGGGGACATTGTCTCTTCGGGGGTTATGGGGACATTGTCTCGAGGGGTGTTTTGGGGACATTGTCTCGGGGGGGTTTTGTGGGGGGCTTTTGGGGACATTTTCTCGGGGGGCTTTTGGGGACATTGTCTTGGGGGGGTTTTGGTGACATTGTCTCGGGGGAGTTTTGGGTGGGTTTTTTTGGGGACATTGTCTCTGGGGGGTTTTGGAGACATTGTCTCGGAAGGGTTTTGGGGACATCGTCTCGGGGGTGTTTTTGGGGGGTGTTTTGGGGACATTGTCTTGTGGGGGGTTTTGGGACATTGTCTCGGGGGGGTTTTGGGAACATTGTCTCGGGGGGTTTTGGGTGTGGGGTTTTTGGGGACATTGTCTCGGGGGGTTTTGGGGACATTGTCTCGGGGGGGTTTTGGGGACGTTGTCTCGGGGGGGTTTTGGGGACATTGTCTCGGGGGGTTTTTGGGGTCATTGTCTCGGGGGAGTTTTGGGTGGGTGTTTTGGGGACATTGTCTCGGGGGGGTTTTGAGGACATTGTCTCGGGGGGGTTTTGGGGACATTGTCTCGGGGGTGTTTTTGGGGGGGTGTTTTGGGGACATTGTCTCGTGAGGGGTTTTGGGGACATTGTCGCGGGGGGGTTTTGGGAACATTGTCTCGGGGGGTTTTGGGGGTGGGGGTTTTGGGGACATTCTCTCGGGGGGTTTTTGGGAACATTGTCTCGGGGGGGATTTGGGGGGGGGGTTTTGGGGACACTGTCTCGGGGGGGTTTTGGGGACTTTGTCTCGAAGGGGTTCTGGGGACAATGTCTCGGGGGTGTTTGCGGGGGGATTTTGGGGACATTGTCTCGGGGGGGTTTTGGCGACATTGTCTCGGGGGCGTTTTGGGGACATTGTCACGGGGGGGTTTTGGGTGGGTGTTTTGGGGACATTGTCTCGGGGGGGTTTTCGAGACATTGTCTCGGGAGGGGTTTTGGGGACATCGTCTCGGGGGTGTTTTGGGGGCGGTGTTTTGGGGACATTGTCTTGTGGGGGGTTTTGGGGGACATTGTCTCGGGGGGGGTTTTGGGAACATTGTCTCGGGGGGTTTTGGGGGTGGGGATTTTGGGGACATTGTCTCGGGGGGGTTTTGGGGACGTTGTCTCGGGGGGTTTTTGGGGGACATTGTCTCGGGGAGTTTTGGGGTGGGTGTTTTGCGGACATTGTCTCGGGGGGGGTTTTGAGGACATTGTCTCGGGGGGGTTTTGGGGACATTGTCTCGGGGGTGTTTTGGGGGGGCTGTTTTTGGGGACATTGTCTCGTGAGGGGTTTTGGGGACATTGTCGCCGGGGGGTTTTGGGAACATTGTCTCGGGGGTGTTTTGGGGGTGGGGCTTTTGGGGACATTGTCTCGGGGGAGTTTTGGGTGGGTGTTTTGGGGACATTGTCTCGGGGGGGGTTTGAGGACATTGTCTCGGGAGGATTTTGGGGACATTGTCTCGGGGGTGTTTTGGGGGAGTGTTTTGGGGCATTGTCTCGTGGGGGGTTTTGGGGACGTTGTCTCGGGGGTGTTTTGGGGACATTGTCTCGGGGGGGTTTTGGGGGGGGGCGTTTTGGGGACATTGTCTCTTCGGGGGTTATGGGGACATTGTCTCAGGCGTGTTTTGGGGACATTGTCTCGGGGGGGTTTTGTGGGGGGCTTTTGGGGACATTTTCTCGGGGGGCTTTTGGGGACATTGTCTTGGGGGGGTTTTGGTGACATTGTCTCGGGGGGAGTTTTGGGTGGGTGTTTTGGGGACATTGTCTCGGGGGGGTTTTGGAGACATTGTCTCGGGAGGGTTTTGGGGACATCGTCTCGGGGGTGTTTTGGGGGCGTGTTTTGGGGACATTGTCTTGTGGGGGGGTTTTGGGGACATTGTCTCGGGGGGGTTTTTGGGAACATTGTCTCGGGGTGTTTTGGGGGTGGGGATTTTGGGGACATTGTCTCGGGGGGGGTTTTGGGGACGTTGTCTCGGGGGGGTTTTGGGGACATTGTCTCGGGGGGGTTTTGGGGACATTGTCTCGGGGGAGTTTTGGGTGGGTGTTTTGGGGACATTGTCTCGGGGGGGGTTTGAGGACATTGTCTCGGGGGGATTTTGGGGACATTGTCTCGGGGGTGTTTCGGGGGAGTGTTTTGGGGACATTGTCTCGTGGGGGGTTTTGGGGACGTTGTGTGTCGGGGGGTGTTTTGGGGACATTGTCTCGGGGGGGTTTTGGGGGGGGGCGTTTTGGGGACATTGTCTCTTCGGGGGTTATGGGGACATTGTCTCGAGGGGTGTTTTGGGGACATTGTCTCGGGGGGGTTTCGTGGGGGGCTTTTGGGGACATTTTCTCGGGGGGGCTTTTGGGGACATTGTCTTGGGGGGGTTTTGGTGACATTGTCTCGGGGGAGTTTTGGGTGGGTTTTTTTGGGGACATTGTCTCTGGGGGGTTTTGGAGACATTGTCTCGGAAGGGTTTTGGGGACATCGTCTCGACGGTGTTTTGGGGGGGTGTTTTGGGGACATTGTCTTGTGGGGGGTTTTGGGGACATTGTCTCGGGGGGGTTTTGGGAACATTGTCTCGGGGGGTTTTGGGTGTGGGGTTTTTGGGGACATTGTCTCGGGGGGTTTTGGGGACATTGTCTCGGGGGGGTTTTGGGGACGTTGTCTCGGGGGGGTTTTGGGGACATTGTCTCGGGGGGGTTTTTGGGGGTCATTGTCTCGGGGGAGTTTTGGGTGGGTGTTTTGGGGCATTGTCTCGGGGGGGGTTTTGAGGACATTGTCTCGGGGGGGTTTTGGGGACATTGTCTCGGGGGTGTTTTGGGGGGGGTGTTTTGGGGACATTGTCTCGTGAGGGGTTTTGGGGACATTGTCGCGGGGGGGTTTTGGGAACATTGTCTCGGGGGGTTTTGGGGGTGGGGGTTTTGGGGGACATTCTCTCGGGGGGTTTTGGGAACATTGTCTCGGGGGGGATTTGGGGGGGGGTTTTGGGGACACTGTCTCGGGGGGGTTTTGGGGACTTTGTCTCGAAGGGGTTCTGGGGACAATGTCTCGGGGGTGTTTGCGGGGGGATTTTGGGGACATTGTCTCGGGGGGGTTTTGGCGACATTGTCTCGGGGGCGTTTTGGGGACATTGTCACGGGGGGGTTTTGGGTGGGTGTTTTGGGGACATTGTCTCGGGGGGGGTTTTCGAGACATTGTCTCGGGAGGGTTTTGGGGACATCGTCTCGGGGGGTGTTTTGGGGGCGTGTTTTGGGGACATTGTCTTGTGGGGGGTTTTGGGGACATTGTCTCGGGGGGGTTTTGGGAACATTGTCTCGGGGGGTTTTGGGGGTGGGGATTTTGGGGACATTGTCTCGGGGGGGGTTTTGGGGACATTGTCTCGGGGGGGTTTTGGGGACATTGTCTCGGGGGGGTTTTGGGGACATTGTCTCGGGGGAGTTTTGGGTGGGTGTTTTGGGGACATTGTCTCGGGGGGGGTTTGAGGACATTGTCTCGGGGGGATTTTGGGGACATTGTCTCGGGGGTGTTTTGGGGGAGTGTTTGGGGGATATTGTCTCGTGGGGGGTTTTGGGGACGTTGTCTCGGGGGTGTTTTGGGGACATTGTCTCGGGGGGGTTTTGTGGGGGGGCGTTTTGGGGACATTGTCTCTTCGGGGGTTATGGGGACATTGTCTCAGGGGTCTTTTGGGGACATTGTCTCGGGGGGGTTTTGTGGGGGGCTTTTGGGGACATTTTCTCGGGGGGCTTTTGGGGACATTGTCTTGGGGGGGTTTTGGTGACATTGTCTCGGGGGAGTTTTGGGTGGGTGTTTTGGGGACATTGTCTCGGGGGGGTTTTGGAGACATTGTCTCGGGAGGGTTTTGGGGACATCGTCTCGGGGGTGTTTTGGGGGCGTGTTTTGGGGACATTGTCTTGTGGGGGGGTTTTGGGGACATTGTCTCGGGGGGGTTTTGGGAACATTGTCTCGGGGGGTTTTGGGGGTGTGGATTTTGGGGACATTGTCTCGGGTGGGGTTTTGGGGACGTTGTCTCGGGTG
>JANJGN010003694.1:0-41592 GCA_026770705.1 Isurus oxyrinchus | reverse complement strand
TCTGCTTCAATCTGTTTGCCTCTGCTTGCCTCTGTTTAACTCAGTTTAACACTGTTTGCCTCTGTTTAACTCTGTTTGCCTCTGATTAACTCTGTTTGCCTCTGGTTAACACTCTTTGCCTCTGTTTAACTCAGTTTGCCTCTGTTTAAATCTGTTGTCCTCTGTTGTAATCAGTTTGCCTCTGTTTAAAACTCTGTTTAACTCAGTATGCATCTGTTTGACTCTGTTTAACTGTTTGCTTCTGTTTGCCTCTGTTTGGGTCTGTTTAACTCTGTTTGCTTCTGTTTAACTCTGTCTGCCTCTGTTTAACTCTGTATTCCTCTGTTTAACTCCGTTTGTGTCTGTTTAACTCTGTTTAACTCTGTTTGCCTCTGTTTGCATCTGTTTGCCTCTGTTTAACTCTGTTTGCCTCTGTTCTCCTCTGTTTCAATCTGTTTGTCTCAGTTTATCTCTGTTTAACACTGTATGCCTCTGTTTGCCTCTGTTTAACTCTGCCTGCTTCTGTTTAAATCTGTTTGCCTCTGTTTGTCTCTGTTTAACTCTGTTTGCCTCTGCGTAACTCTCTTTCACTCTGTTTGCCTCTGTTTAACTGTATTTACCTCTGTTTAACTCTGTTTACCTCTGTTTAACTCTGTTTGCCTCTGTTTGACTCTATTTAACACTGTTTGCCTCTGTTTAACTCTGTTTGCCTCTGCTTAACTCTTTTTGCCTCTGTTTGCCTCTGTTTAACTCTGTTTTACTTTGTTTAACTCTGCCTGCCTCTGTTTAAATCTGTTTGCCTCTGTTTGCCTCTGTTTAACTCTGCCTCTCTTTAACCCTGTTTGCCTCTGTTTAACTCTGTTTGCCTCTGCTTGCCTCTGTTTAACTCTGTTTGCCTCTCTTTAACCCTGTTTGCCTCTGTTTAACTGTGTTTGCCTCTATTCAACTCTGTTTACCTCTGTTTAACTCTGTTTGCCTCTGTTTGACTGTATTTAACACTGTTTGCCTCTGTTTAACTCTGTTTAACTCTGTTTGCCTCTGCCTAACTCTGCTTTCCTCTGTTTAAGTCTTTATAACTCTGTTTGCCTCTGTTTGCATCCGCTTGCCTCTGTTTTGCCTCTGTTTAACTCTGTTTGCCTCTGTTTGCCTCTGTTTCCCTCTGTTTCCGCTGTTTAACTCGGTTTGCCTCTGTTCAACTCTGTTTAACTCTGTTTGCCTCTGTTTAAATCTTTTTAACTCTGTTTGCCTCTGCTTAAATCTGTTTGCCTCCGTTGGCCTCTGTTTAACTCTGTTTGCCTCTGCTTCAATCTGTTTGCCTCTGTTTAACTCAGTTTAACACTGTTTGCATCTGTTTAACTCTGTTTGCCTCTGATTAACTCTGTTTAACTCTGCTTGCCTCTGTTTAACTCTGTTTAACTCTGTTTGCCTCTGTTTCAATCTGTTTGTCTCAGTTCATCTCCATTTAACACTGTATGCCTCTGTTTAACTCTGTCTGCTTCTGTTAAACTCTGTCTGCCTCTGTGTAACCCTGTTTAACTCTGTTTGCATCTTTTTACCTCTGTTTAAACTCTGCCTCTGTTTGCCTCTGTTGAACTCTGTCTGCCTCTGTTTAACTCCGTATTCGTCTGTTTAACTCTGTTTGTGTCTGTTTAACTCTGTTTGCCTGTGTTGCCTCTGCTTAACTCTGTTTGCCTCTGGTTAACACTCTTTGCCTCTGTTTAACTCAGTTTGCCTCTGTTTAACTCTGTTGTCCTCTGTTGTAATCAGTTTGCCTCTGTTAAAACTCTGTTTAACTCAGTATGCATCTGTTTGACTCTGTTTAACTGTTTGCTTCTGTTTGCCTCTGTTTGGGTCTGTTTAACTCTGTTTGCTTCTGTTTAACTCTGTCTGCCTCTGTTTAACTCTGTATTCCTCTGTTTAACTCCGTTTGTGTCTGTTTAACTCTGTTTAACTCTGTTTGCCTCTGCGTAACTCTCTTTCACTCTGTTTGCCTCTGTTTAACTGTGTTTGCCTCTGTTTAACTCTGTTTGCCTCTGTTTAACTGTGTTTGCCTCTGTTTGTCTCTGCTTGCCTCTGTTTGCCTCTATTTAACACTGTTTGCCTCTGTTTGCCTCTTTTTGGCTCAGTTTGACTCTGTTTAACACTGTTTGCCTCTGCTTGCCTCAGTTTAACTCTGTTTATCTCTGCCTATGTTTAACTCTCTTTATCTCTGTTTGCGTCTGTTTAACTCAGTTTGCGTCTGTTTAACTCTGTTGTCCTCTGTTGTAATCAGTTTGCCTCTGTTTAACTCTGTTTAACTCAGTATGCCACTGTTTGCCTCTGTTTAACTCTGTCTGCCTCTGTTTAACTCCGTTTAACTCTCTTTGCCTCTGTTTGCCACCGTTTGGTTCGGTTTAAATCTGTTTGCCCCTGTTTAACTCAGCCTGCCTCTGTTTGCCTCTGTTAAAATCTGTCTGCCTCTGTTAAAATCTGTCTGCCTCTGTTTAAATCTGTTTGCCTCAGTTTAAATCTGTTTGCCTCTGTTTAACTCTGTCTGCCATGGTTTAACTCTGTTTGCCTCTATTTAACTCTGTCTGCCTCTGTTTAAGTCTATTTGCCTCTGTTTTGGTCTGTTTAGCTCTGTTTGCATCTGCTAAACTCTGTTTGCCTGTTTAACTCTGTCTGCCTCTGTTTAACTCTGCTTGCCTCTGTTTAACTCTGTTTAACTCTGTTTAACACGGTTTAACTTTGTTTTACTCTGTTTAACTCTGCTTGCCACTGTTTAAATCTGTTTGCCTCTGTTTGCCTCTGTTAACTCTGTTTGCCTCTGTTTAACCCTATTTGCCTCTGTTTAACACTGTTTGCCTCTGTTTAAACTGGGTTTGTCTTTATTCAACTCTTTTTACCTCTGTTTAACTCTGTTTGCCTCTGCTTAACTCTTTTTGCCTCTGTTTGCCTCTGTTTAACTCTGTTTTACTCTGTTTAACTCTGCCTGCCAGTGTTTAAATCTGTTTGCCTCTGTTTGCCTCTGTTTAACTCTGTTTGCCTCTCTTTAACCCTGTTTGCCTCTGTTTAACTGTGTTTGCCTCTGTTTAACTGTGTTTGCCTCTCTTTAACCCTGTTTGCCTCTGTTTGACTGTATTTAACACTGTTTGCCTCTGTTTAACTCTGTTTGCCTCTGCCTAACTCTGTTTGCCTCTGTTTAAGTCTTTATAACTCTGTTTGCCTCTGTTTGCATCTGCTTGCCTCTGTTTTGCCTCTGTTTAACTCTGTTTGCCTCTGTTTGCCTCTGTTTCCCTCTGTTTCCCTCTGTTTCCGCTGTTTAACTCGGTTTGCCTCTGTTTAACTCTGTTTAACTCTGTTTGCCTCTGTTTAAATCTTTTTAACTCTGTTTGCCTCTGTTTAAATCTGTTTGCCTCCGTTGGCCTCTGTTTAACTCTGTTGGCCTCTGCTTCAATCTGTTTGCCTCTGCTTGCCTCTGTTTAACTCAGTTTAACACTGTTTGCCTCTGTTTAACTCTGTTTAACTCTGTTTGCCTCTGTTTAAATCTGTTTGCCTCCGTTGGCATCTGTTTCACTCTGTTTGCCTCTGTTTGCCCCTGTTTACCTCTGTTTGCCTCTGTTTGCTTCTGTTTAACTCTGTTTGCCTCTGTTCTCCTCTGTTTCAATCTGTTTGTCTCAGTTTATCTCCGTTTAACACTGTATGCCTCTGTTTGCCTCTGTTTAACTCTGCCTGCTTCTGTTTAAATCTGTTTGCCTCTGTTTGTCTCTGTTTCACTCTGTTTGCCTCTGCGTAACTCTCTTTCACTCTGTTTGCCTCTGTTTAACTGTGTTTGCCTCTGTTTAACTCTGTTTGCCTCTGTTTAACTGTGTTTGCCTCTGTTTGTCTCTGCTTGCATCTGTTTGCCTCTATTTAACTCTATTTAACACTGTTTGCCTCTGTTTGCCTCTTTTTGGCTCTGTTTGACTCTGTTTAACACTGTTTGCCTCTGCTTGCCTCAGTTTAACTCTGTTTATCTCTGCCTATGTTTAACTCTCTTTATCTCTGTTTGTGTCTGTTTAACTCAGTTTGCGTCTGTTTAACTCTGTTGTCCTCTGTTGTAATCAGTTTGCCTCTGTTTAACTCTGTTTAACTCAGTATGCCACTGTTTGCCTCTGTTTAACTCTGTCTGCCTCTGTTTAACTCCGTTTAACTCTCTTTGCCTCTGTTTGCCACCGTTTGGTTCGGTTTAAATCTGTTTGCCCCTGTTTAACTCAGCTTGCCTCTGTTTGCCTCTGTTAAAATCTGTCTGCCTCTGTTAAAATCTGTTTGCCTCTGTTTAAATCTGTTTGCCTCTGTTTAAATCTGTTTGCCTCTGTTTAAATCTGTTTGCCTCTGTTTAACTCTGTCTGCCACGGTTTAACTCTGTTTGCCTCTATTTAACTCTGTCTGCCTCTGTTTAAGTCTATTTGCCTCTGTTTGGGTCTGTTTAACTCTGTTTGCATCTGCTAAACTCTGTTTGCCTGTTTAACTCTGTCTGCCTCTGTTTAACTCTGCTTGCCTCTGTTTAACTCTGTTTAACACGGTTTAACTCTGTTTTACTCTGTTTAACTCTGTTTGCCTCTGCGTAACTCTCTTTCACTCTGTTTGCCTCTGTTTAACTGTGTTTGCCTCTGTTTAACTCTGTTTAACTCTGTTTGCCTCTGTTTAACTGTGTTTGCCTCTGTTTGCCTCTGCTTGCCTCTGTTTGCCTCTATTTAACTCTATTTAACACTGTTTGCCTCTGTTTGCCTCTGTTAACTCTGTTTGCCTCTGTTTAACCCTATTTGCCTCTGTTTTACCCTGTTTGCCTCTGTTTAAACTGGGTTTGCCTTTATTCAACTCTGTTTACCTCTGTTTAACTCCGTTTGCCTCTGTTTGACTCTATTTAACACTGTTTGCCTCTGTTTAACTCTGTTTGCCTCTGCTTAACTCTTTTTGCCTCTGTTTGCCTCTGTTTAACTCTGTTTTACTCTGTTTAACTCTGCCTGCCTCTGTTTAAATCTGTTTGCCTCTGTTTGCCTCTGCTTTAACTCTGTTTGCCTCTCTTTAACCCTGTTTGCCTCTGTTTAACTCTGTTTGCCTCTGCTTAACTCTTTTTGCCTCTGTTTGCCTCTGTTTAACTCTGTTTTATTCTTTTTAACTCTGCCTGCCTCTGTTTAAATCTGTTTGCCTCTGTTTGCCTCTGTTTAACTCTGTTTGCCTCTGCTTTAACCCTGTTTGCCTCTGTTTAACTCTGTTTTACTCTGTTTAACTCTGCCTGCCTCTGTTTAAATCTGTTTGCCTCCGTTTGCCTCTGTTTAACTCTGTTTGCCTCTCTTTAACCCTGTTTGCCTCTGTTTAACTGTGTTTGCCTCTGTTTAACTCTGTTTAACTCATTTCACTCTGTTTAACTCTGTTTTACACTGTTTAACTCTGCTTGCCACTTTTTAAATATGTTTGCTTCTGTTTGCCTCTGTTTAAATCTGTTTCCCTCTGTTTAACCCTATTTGCCTCTGTTTAACCCTGTTTGCCTCTGTTTAAACTGTGTTTGCCTTTATTCAACTCTGTTTACCTCTGTTTAACTCTGTTTGCCTCTGTTTGACTCTATTTCACACTGTTTGCCTCTGTTTAACTCTGTTTGCCTCTGTTTAACCCTATTTGCCTCTGTTTAACCCTGTTTGCCTCTGTTTAAACTGTGTTTGCCTTTATTCAACTCTGTTTACCTCTGTTTAACTCTGTTTGCCTCTGTTTGACTCTATTTCACACTGTTTGCCTCTGTTTAACTCTGTTTGCCTCTGCTTAACTCTTTTTGCCTTTGTTTGCCTCTGTGTAACTCTGTTTTATTCTGTTTAACTCTGCCTGCCTCTGTTTAAATCTGTTTGCCTCTGTTTGCCTCTGTTTAACTCTGTTTGCCTCTCTTTAACCCTGTTTGCCTCTGTTTAACTCTGTTTTACTCTGTTTAACTCTGCCTGCCTCTGTTTAAATCTGTTTGCCTCTGTTTGCCTCTGTTTAACTCTGTTTGCCTCTCTTTAAACCTGTTTGCCTTTGTTTAACTGTGTTTGCCTCTATTCAACTCTGTTTACCTCTGTTTAACTCTGTTTGCCTCTGTTTGACTGTATTTAACACTGTTTGCCTCTGTTTAACTCTGTTTAACTCTGTTTGCCTCTGCCTAACTCTGTTTGCCTCTGTTTAAGTCTTTATAACTCTGTTTGCCTCTGTTTGCATCTGCTTGCCTCCGTTTTGCCTCTGTTTAACTCTGTTTGCCTCTGTTTGCCTCTGTTCCCCTCTGTTTCCCTCTGTTTCCCTCTGTTTAACTCTGTTTAACTCTGTTTGCCTCTGTTTTACTCTGTTTAACTCTGTTTGCCTCTGTTTAACTCTTTTTAACTCTGTTTGCCTCTGCTTAAATCTGTTTGCCTCCGTTGGCCTCTGTTTAACTCTGTTTGCCTCTGCTTCAATCTGTTTGCCTCTGCTTGCCTCTGTTTAACTCAGTTTAACACTGTTTGCCTCTGTTTAAATCTGTTTGCCTCTGATTAACTCTGTTTAACTCTGCTTGCCTCTGTTTAACTCTGTTTAACTCTGTTTGCCTCTGCTTCAATCTGTTTGCCTCTGCTTGCCTCTGTTTAACTCAGTTTAACACTGTTTGCCTCTGTTTAACTCTGTTTGCCTCTGATTAACTCTGTTTGCCTCTGGTTAACACTCTTTGCCTCTGTTTAACTCAGTTTGCCTCTGTTTAAATCTGTTGTCCTCTGTTGTAATCAGTTTGCCTCTGTTTAAAACTCTGTTTAACTCAGTATGCATCTGTTTGACTCTGTTTAACTGTTTGCTTCTGTTTGCCTCTGTTTGGGTCTGTTTAACTCTGTTTGCTTCTGTTTAACTCTGTCTGCCTCTGTTTAACTCTGTATTCCTCTGTTTAACTCCGTTTGTGTCTGTTTAACTCTGTTTAACTCTGTTTGCCTCTGTTTGCATCTGTTTGCCTCTGTTTAACTCTGTTTGCCTCTGTTCTCCTCTGTTTCAATCTGTTTGTCTCAGTTTATCTCTGTTTAACACTGTATGCCTCTGTTTGCCTCTGTTTAACTCTGCCTGCTTCTGTTTAAATCTGTTTGCCTCTGTTTGTCTCTGTTTAACTCTGTTTGCCTCTGCGTAACTCTCTTTCACTCTGTTTGCCTCTGTTTAACTGTATTTACCTCTGTTTAACTCTGTTTACCTCTGTTTAACTCTGTTTGCCTCTGTTTGACTCTATTTAACACTGTTTGCCTCTGTTTAACTCTGTTTGCCTCTGCTTAACTCTTTTTGCCTCTGTTTGCCTCTGTTTAACTCTGTTTTACTTTGTTTAACTCTGCCTGCCTCTGTTTAAATCTGTTTGCCTCTGTTTGCCTCTGTTTAACTCTGCCTCTCTTTAACCCTGTTTGCCTCTGTTTAACTCTGTTTGCCTCTGCTTGCCTCTGTTTAACTCTGTTTGCCTCTCTTTAACCCTGTTTGCCTCTGTTTAACTGTGTTTGCCTCTATTCAACTCTGTTTACCTCTGTTTAACTCTGTTTGCCTCTGTTTGACTGTATTTAACACTGTTTGCCTCTGTTTAACTCTGTTTAACTCTGTTTGCCTCTGCCTAACTCTGCTTTCCTCTGTTTAAGTCTTTATAACTCTGTTTGCCTCTGTTTGCATCCGCTTGCCTCTGTTTTGCCTCTGTTTAACTCTGTTTGCCTCTGTTTGCCTCTGTTTCCCTCTGTTTCCGCTGTTTAACTCGGTTTGCCTCTGTTCAACTCTGTTTAACTCTGTTTGCCTCTGTTTAAATCTTTTTAACTCTGTTTGCCTCTGCTTAAATCTGTTTGCCTCCGTTGGCCTCTGTTTAACTCTGTTTGCCTCTGCTTCAATCTGTTTGCCTCTGTTTAACTCAGTTTAACACTGTTTGCATCTGTTTAACTCTGTTTGCCTCTGATTAACTCTGTTTAACTCTGCTTGCCTCTGTTTAACTCTGTTTAACTCTGTTTGCCTCTGTTTCAATCTGTTTGTCTCAGTTCATCTCCATTTAACACTGTATGCCTCTGTTTAACTCTGTCTGCTTCTGTTAAACTCTGTCTGCCTCTGTGTAACCCTGTTTAACTCTGTTTGCATCTTTTTACCTCTGTTTAACTCTGCCTCTGTTTGCCTCTGTTGAACTCTGTCTGCCTCTGTTTAACTCCGTATTCGTCTGTTTAACTCTGTTTGTGTCTGTTTAACTCTGTTTGCCTGTGTTGCCTCTGCTTAACTCTGTTTGCCTCTGGTTAACACTCTTTGCCTCTGTTTAACTCAGTTTGCCTCTGTTTAACTCTGTTGTCCTCTGTTGTAATCAGTTTGCCTCTGTTAAAACTCTGTTTAACTCAGTATGCATCTGTTTGACTCTGTTTAACTGTTTGCTTCTGTTTGCCTCTGTTTGGGTCTGTTTAACTCTGTTTGCTTCTGTTTAACTCTGTCTGCCTCTGTTTAACTCTGTATTCCTCTGTTTAACTCCGTTTGTGTCTGTTTAACTCTGTTTAACTCTGTTTGCCTCTGTTTGCCTCTGTTTAACTCTGTTTGCCTCTGTTCTCCTCTGTTTCAATCTGTTTGTCTCAGTTTATCTCCGTTTAACACTGTATGCCTCTGTTTGCCTCTGTTTAACTCTGCCTGCTTCTGTTTAAATCTGTTTGCCTCTGTTTGTCTCTGTTTAACTCTGTTTGCCTCTGCGTAACTCTCTTTCACTCTGTTTGCCTCTGTTTAACTGTGTTTGCCTCTGTTTAACTCTGTTTAACTCTGTTTGCCTCTGTTTAACTGTGTTTGCCTCTGTTTGCCTCTGCTTGCCTCTGTTTGCCTCTATTTAACACTGTTTGCCTCTGTTTGCCTCTTTCTGGCTCAGTTTGACTCTGTTTAACACTGTTTGCCTCTGCTTGCCTCAGTTTAACTCTGTTTATCTCTGCCTATGTTTAACTCTCTTTATCTCTGTTTGCGTCTGTTTAACTCAGTTTGCGTCTGTTTAACTCTGTTGTCCTCTGTTGTAATCAGTTTGCCTCTGTTTAACTCTGTTTAACTCAGTATGCCACTGTTTGCCTCTGTTTAACTCTGTCTGCCTCTGTTTAACTCCGTTTAACTCTCTTTGCCTCTGTTTGCCACCGTTTGGTTCGGTTTAAATCTGTTTGCCCCTGTTTAACTCAGCCTGCCTCTGTTTGCCTCTGTTAAAATCTGTCTGCCTCTGTTAAAATCTGTCTGCCTCTGTTTAAATCTGTTTGCCTCAGTTTAAATCTGTTTGCCTCTGTTTAACTCTGTCTGCCATGGTTTAACTCTGTTTGCCTCTATTTAACTCTGTCTGCCTCTGTTTAAGTCTATTTGCCTCTGTTTTGGTCTGTTTAGCTCTGTTTGCATCTGCTAAACTCTGTTTGCCTGTTTAACTCTGTCTGCCTCTGTTTAACTCTGCTTGCCTCTGTTTAACTCTGTTTAACTCTGTTTAACACGGTTTAACTTTGTTTTACTCTGTTTAACTCTGCTTGCCACTGTTTAAATCTGTTTGCCTCTGTTTGCCTCTGTTAACTCTGTTTGCCTCTGTTTAACCCTATTTGCCTCTGTTTAACACTGTTTGCCTCTGTTTAAACTGGGTTTGTCTTTATTCAACTCTTTTTACCTCTGTTTAACTCTGTTTGCCTCTGCTTAACTCTTTTTGCCTCTGTTTGCCTCTGTTTAACTCTGTTTTACTCTGTTTAACTCTGCCTGCCAGTGTTTAAATCTGTTTGCCTCTGTTTGCCTCTGTTTAACTCTGTTTGCCTCTCTTTAACCCTGTTTGCCTCTGTTTAACTGTGTTTGCCTCTGTTTAACTGTGTTTGCCTCTCTTTAACCCTGTTTGCCTCTGTTTGACTGTATTTAACACTGTTTGCCTCTGTTTAACTCTGTTTGCCTCTGCCTAACTCTGTTTGCCTCTGTTTAAGTCTTTATAACTCTGTTTGCCTCTGTTTGCATCTGCTTGCCTCTGTTTTGCCTCTGTTTAACTCTGTTTGCCTCTGTTTGCCTCTGTTTCCCTCTGTTTCCCTCTGTTTCCGCTGTTTAACTCGGTTTGCCTCTGTTTAACTCTGTTTAACTCTGTTTGCCTCTGTTTAAATCTTTTTAACTCTGTTTGCCTCTGTTTAAATCTGTTTGCCTCCGTTGGCCTCTGTTTAACTCTGTTGGCCTCTGCTTCAATCTGTTTGCCTCTGCTTGCCTCTGTTTAACTCAGTTTAACACTGTTTGCCTCTGTTTAACTCTGTTTAACTCTGTTTGCCTCTGTTTAAATCTGTTTGCCTCCGTTGGCATCTGTTTCACTCTGTTTGCCTCTGTTTGCCCCTGTTTACCTCTGTTTGCCTCTGTTTGCTTCTGTTTAACTCTGTTTGCCTCTGTTCTCCTCTGTTTCAATCTGTTTGTCTCAGTTTATCTCCGTTTAACACTGTATGCCTCTGTTTGCCTCTGTTTAACTCTGCCTGCTTCTGTTTAAATCTGTTTGCCTCTGTTTGTCTCTGTTTCACTCTGTTTGCCTCTGCGTAACTCTCTTTCACTCTGTTTGCCTCTGTTTAACTGTGTTTGCCTCTGTTTAACTCTGTTTGCCTCTGTTTAACTGTGTTTGCCTCTGTTTGTCTCTGCTTGCATCTGTTTGCCTCTATTTAACTCTATTTAACACTGTTTGCCTCTGTTTGCCTCTTTTTGGCTCTGTTTGACTCTGTTTAACACTGTTTGCCTCTGCTTGCCTCAGTTTAACTCTGTTTATCTCTGCCTATGTTTAACTCTCTTTATCTCTGTTTGTGTCTGTTTAACTCAGTTTGCGTCTGTTTAACTCTGTTGTCCTCTGTTGTAATCAGTTTGCCTCTGTTTAACTCTGTTTAACTCAGTATGCCACTGTTTGCCTCTGTTTAACTCTGTCTGCCTCTGTTTAACTCCGTTTAACTCTCTTTGCCTCTGTTTGCCACCGTTTGGTTCGGTTTAAATCTGTTTGCCCCTGTTTAACTCAGCTTGCCTCTGTTTGCCTCTGTTAAAATCTGTCTGCCTCTGTTAAAATCTGTTTGCCTCTGTTTAAATCTGTTTGCCTCTGTTTAAATCTGTTTGCCTCTGTTTAAATCTGTTTGCCTCTGTTTAACTCTGTCTGCCACGGTTTAACTCTGTTTGCCTCTATTTAACTCTGTCTGCCTCTGTTTAAGTCTATTTGCCTCTGTTTGGGTCTGTTTAACTCTGTTTGCATCTGCTAAACTCTGTTTGCCTGTTTAACTCTGTCTGCCTCTGTTTAACTCTGCTTGCCTCTGTTTAACTCTGTTTAACTCTGTTTAACACGGTTTAACTCTGTTTTACTCTGTTTAACTCTGTTTGCCTCTGCGTAACTCTCTTTCACTCTGTTTGCCTCTGTTTAACTGTGTTTGCCTCTGTTTAACTCTGTTTAACTCTGTTTGCCTCTGTTTAACTGTGTTTGCCTCTGTTTGCCTCTGCTTGCCTCTGTTTGCCTCTATTTAACTCTATTTAACACTGTTTGCCTCTGTTTGCCTCTGTTAACTCTGTTTGCCTCTGTTTAACCCTATTTGCCTCTGTTTTACCCTGTTTGCCTCTGTTTAAACTGGGTTTGCCTTTATTCAACTCTGTTTACCTCTGTTTAACTCCGTTTGCCTCTGTTTGACTCTATTTAACACTGTTTGCCTCTGTTTAACTCTGTTTGCCTCTGCTTAACTCTTTTTGCCTCTGTTTGCCTCTGTTTAACTCTGTTTTACTCTGTTTAACTCTGCCTGCCTCTGTTTAAATCTGTTTGCCTCTGTTTGCCTCTGCTTTAACTCTGTTTGCCTCTCTTTAACCCTGTTTGCCTCTGTTTAACTCTGTTTGCCTCTGCTTAACTCTTTTTGCCTCTGTTTGCCTCTGTTTAACTCTGTTTTATTCTTTTTAACTCTGCCTGCCTCTGTTTAAATCTGTTTGCCTCTGTTTGCCTCTGTTTAACTCTGTTTGCCTCTGCTTTAACCCTGTTTGCCTCTGTTTAACTCTGTTTTACTCTGTTTAACTCTGCCTGCCTCTGTTTAAATCTGTTTGCCTCCGTTTGCCTCTGTTTAACTCTGTTTGCCTCTCTTTAACCCTGTTTGCCTCTGTTTAACTGTGTTTGCCTCTGTTTAACTCTGTTTAACTCATTTCACTCTGTTTAACTCTGTTTTACACTGTTTAACTCTGCTTGCCACTTTTTAAATATGTTTGCTTCTGTTTGCCTCTGTTTAAATCTGTTTCCCTCTGTTTAACCCTATTTGCCTCTGTTTAACCCTGTTTGCCTCTGTTTAAACTGTGTTTGCCTTTATTCAACTCTGTTTACCTCTGTTTAACTCTGTTTGCCTCTGTTTGACTCTATTTCACACTGTTTGCCTCTGTTTAACTCTGTTTGCCTCTGCTTAACTCTTTTTGCCTTTGTTTGCCTCTGTGTAACTCTGTTTTATTCTGTTTAACTCTGCCTGCCTCTGTTTAAATCTGTTTGCCTCTGTTTGCCTCTGTTTAACTCTGTTTGCCTCTCTTTAACCCTGTTTGCCTCTGTTTAACTCTGTTTTACTCTGTTTAACTCTGCCTGCCTCTGTTTAAATCTGTTTGCCTCTGTTTGCCTCTGTTTAACTCTGTTTGCCTCTCTTTAAACCTGTTTGCCTTTGTTTAACTGTGTTTGCCTCTATTCAACTCTGTTTACCTCTGTTTAACTCTGTTTGCCTCTGTTTGACTGTATTTAACACTGTTTGCCTCTGTTTAACTCTGTTTAACTCTGTTTGCCTCTGCCTAACTCTGTTTGCCTCTGTTTAAGTCTTTATAACTCTGTTTGCCTCTGTTTGCATCTGCTTGCCTCCGTTTTGCCTCTGTTTAACTCTGTTTGCCTCTGTTTGCCTCTGTTCCCCTCTGTTTCCCTCTGTTTCCCTCTGTTTAACTCTGTTTAACTCTGTTTGCCTCTGTTTTACTCTGTTTAACTCTGTTTGCCTCTGTTTAACTCTTTTTAACTCTGTTTGCCTCTGCTTAAATCTGTTTGCCTCCGTTGGCCTCTGTTTAACTCTGTTTGCCTCTGCTTCAATCTGTTTGCCTCTGCTTGCCTCTGTTTAACTCAGTTTAACACTGTTTGCCTCTGTTTAAATCTGTTTGCCTCTGATTAACTCTGTTTAACTCTGCTTGCCTCTGTTTAACTCTGTTTAACTCTGTTTGCCTCTGCTTCAATCTGTTTGCCTCTGCTTGCCTCTGTTTAACTCAGTTTAACACTGTTTGCCTCTGTTTAACTCTGTTTGCCTCTGATTAACTCTGTTTGCCTCTGGTTAACACTCTTTGCCTCTGTTTAACTCAGTTTGCCTCTGTTTAAATCTGTTGTCCTCTGTTGTAATCAGTTTGCCTCTGTTTAAAACTCTGTTTAACTCAGTATGCATCTGTTTGACTCTGTTTAACTGTTTGCTTCTGTTTGCCTCTGTTTGGGTCTGTTTAACTCTGTTTGCTTCTGTTTAACTCTGTCTGCCTCTGTTTAACTCTGTATTCCTCTGTTTAACTCCGTTTGTGTCTGTTTAACTCTGTTTAACTCTGTTTGCCTCTGTTTGCATCTGTTTGCCTCTGTTTAACTCTGTTTGCCTCTGTTCTCCTCTGTTTCAATCTGTTTGTCTCAGTTTATCTCTGTTTAACACTGTATGCCTCTGTTTGCCTCTGTTTAACTCTGCCTGCTTCTGTTTAAATCTGTTTGCCTCTGTTTGTCTCTGTTTAACTCTGTTTGCCTCTGCGTAACTCTCTTTCACTCTGTTTGCCTCTGTTTAACTGTATTTACCTCTGTTTAACTCTGTTTACCTCTGTTTAACTCTGTTTGCCTCTGTTTGACTCTATTTAACACTGTTTGCCTCTGTTTAACTCTGTTTGCCTCTGCTTAACTCTTTTTGCCTCTGTTTGCCTCTGTTTAACTCTGTTTTACTTTGTTTAACTCTGCCTGCCTCTGTTTAAATCTGTTTGCCTCTGTTTGCCTCTGTTTAACTCTGCCTCTCTTTAACCCTGTTTGCCTCTGTTTAACTCTGTTTGCCTCTGCTTGCCTCTGTTTAACTCTGTTTGCCTCTCTTTAACCCTGTTTGCCTCTGTTTAACTGTGTTTGCCTCTATTCAACTCTGTTTACCTCTGTTTAACTCTGTTTGCCTCTGTTTGACTGTATTTAACACTGTTTGCCTCTGTTTAACTCTGTTTAACTCTGTTTGCCTCTGCCTAACTCTGTTTGCCTCTGTTTAAGTCTTTATAACTCTGTTTGCCTCTGTTTGCATCTGCTTGCCTCTGTTTTGCCTCTGTTTAACTCTGTTTGCCTCTGTTTGCCTCTGTTTCCCTCTGTTTCCCTCTGTTTCCGCTGTTTAACTCGGTTTGCCTCTGTTTAACTCTGTTTAACTCTGTTTGCCTCTGTTTAAATCTTTTTAACTCTGTTTGCCTCTGTTTAAATCTGTTTGCCTCCGTTGGCCTCTGTTTAACTCTGTTTGCCTCTGCTTCAATCTGTTTGCCTCTGCTTGCCTCTGTTTAACTCAGTTTAACACTGTTTGCCTCTGTTTAACTCTGTTTGCCTCTGAGTAACTCTGTTTAACTCTGCTTGCCTCTGTTTAACTCTGTTTAACTCTGTTTGCCTCTGTTTCAATCTGTTTGTCTCAGTTCATCTCCGTTTAACACTGTATGCCTCTGTTTAACTCTGTCTGCTTCTGTTAAACTTTGTTTGCCTCTGTGTAACTCTGTTTAACTCTGTTTGCATCTTTTTACCTCTGTTTAACTCTGCCTCTGTTTGCCTCTGTTGAACTCTGTCTGCCTCTGTTTAACTCTGTATTCGTCTGTTTAACTCTGTTTGTGTCTGTTTAACTCTGTTTGCCTGTGTTGCCTCTGCTTAACTCTGTTTGCCTCTGGTTAATACTCTTTGCCTCTGTTTAACTCAGTTTGCCTCTGTTTAAATCTGTTGTCCTCTGTTGTAATCAGTTTGCCTCTGTTTAAAACTCTGTTTAACTCAGTATGCATCTGTTTGACTCTGTTTAACTGTTTGCTTCTGTTTGCCTCTGTTTGGGTCTGTTTAACTCTGTTTGCTTCTGTTTAACTCTGTCTGCCTCTGTTTAACTCTGTATTCCTCTATTTAACTCCGTTTGCCTCTGTTTAACTCTGTTTGCCTCTGTTTGCCTCTGTTTGCCTCTGTTCTCCTCTGTTTCAATCTGTTTGTCTCAGTTTATCTCCGTTTAACACTGTATGCCTCTGTTTGCCTCTGTTTAACTCTGCCTGCTTCTGTTTAAATCTGTTTGCCTCTGTTTGTCTCTGTTTAACTCTGTTTGCCTCTGCGTAACTCTCTTTCACTCTGTTTGCCTCTGTTTAACTGTGTTTGCCTCTGTTTAACTCTGTTTGCCTCTGTTTAACTGTGTTTGCCTCTGTTTGTCTCTGCTTGCCTCTGTTTGCCTCTATTTAACACTGTTTGCCTCTGTTTGCCTCTTTTTGGCTCAGTTTGACTCTGTTTAACACTGTTTGCCTCTGCTTGCCTCAGTTTAACTCTGTTTATCTCTGCCTATGTTTAACTCTCTTTATCTCTGTTTGCGTCTGTTTAACTCAGTTTGCGTCTGTTTAACTCTGTTGTCCTCTGTTGTAATCAGTTTGCCTCTGTTTAACTCTGTTTAACTCAGTATGCCACTGTTTGCCTCTGTTTTACTCTGTCTGCCTCTGTTTAACTCCGTTTAACTCTCTTTGCCTCTGTTTGCCACCGTTTGGTTCGGTTTAAATCTGTTTGCCCCTGTTTAACTCAGCTTGCCTCTGTTTGCCTCTGTTAAAATCTGTCTGCCTCTGTTAAAATCTGTCTGCCTCTATTTAAATCTGTTTGCCTCTGTTTAAATCTGTTTGCCTCTGTTTAAATCTGTTTGCCTCTGTTTAACTCTGTCTGCCATGGTTTAACTCTGTTTGCCTCTATTTAACTCTGTCTGCCTCTGTTTAAGTTTATTTGCCTCTGTTTGGGTCTGTTTAGCTCTGTTTGCATCTGCTAAACTCTGTTTGCCTGTTTAACTCTGTCTGCCTCTGTTTAACTCTGCTTGCCTCTGTTTAACTCTGTTTAACACTGTTTAACTCTGTTTTACTCTGTTTAACTCTGCTTGCCACTGTTTAAATCTGTTTGCCTCTGTTTGCCTCTGTTAACTCTGTTTGCCTCTGTTTAACCCTATTTGCCTCTGTTTAACCCTGTTTGCCTCTGTTTAAACTGGGTTTGCCTTTATTCAACTCTGTTTACCTCTGTTTAACTCTGTTTGCCTCTGTTTGACTCTATTTAACACTATTTGCCTCTGTTTAACTCTGTTTTACTCTGTTTAACTCTGCCTGCCTCTGTTTAAATCTGTTTGCCTCTGTTTGCCTCTGTTTAACTCTGTTTGCCTCTCTTTAACCCTGTTTGCCTCTGTTTAACTCTGTTTGCCTCTGCTTGCCTCTGTTTAACTCTGTTTGCCTCTCTTTAACCCTGTTTGCCTCTGTTTAACTGTGTTTGCCTCTATTCAACTCTGTTTACCTCTGTTTAACTCTGTTTGCCTCTGTTTGACTGTATTTAACACTGTGTGCCTCTGTTTAACTCTGTTTAACTCTGTTTGCCTCTGCCTAACTCTGCTTTCCTCTGTTTAAGTCTTTATAACTCTGTTTGCCTCTGTTTGCATCCGCTTGCCTCTGTTTTGCCTCTGTTTAACTCTGTTTGCCTCTGTTTGCCTCTGTTTCCCTCTGTTTCCGCTGTTTAACTCGGTTTGCCTCTGTTCAACTCTGTTTAACTCTGTTTGCCTCTGTTTAAATCTTTTTAACTCTGTTTGCCTCTGCTTAAATCTGTTTGCCTCCGTTGGCCTCTGTTTAACTCTGTTTGCCTCTGCTTCAATCTGTTTGCCTCTGTTTAACTCAGTTTAACACTGTTTGCCTCTGTTTAACTCTGTTTGCCTCTGATTAACTCTGTTTAACTCTGCTTGCCTCTGTTTAACTCTGTTTAACTCTGTTTGCCTCTGTTTCAATCTGTTTGTCTCAGTTCATCTCCATTTAACACTGTATGCCTCTGTTTAACTCTGTCTGCTTCTGTTAAACTCTGTCTGCCTCTGTGTAACCCTGTTTAACTCTGTTTGCATCTTTTTACCTCTGTTTAACTCTGCCTCTGTTTGCCTCTGTTGAACTCTGTCTGCCTCTGTTTAACTCCGTATTCGTCTGTTTAACTCTGTTTGTGTCTGTTTAACTCTGTTTGCCTGTGTTGCCTCTGCTTAACTCTGTTTGCCTCTGGTTAACACTCTTTGCCTCTGTTTAACTCAGTTTGCCTCTGTTTAACTCTGTTGTCCTCTGTTGTAATCAGTTTGCCTCTGTTAAAACTCTGTTTAACTCAGTATGCATCTGTTTGACTCTGTTTAACTGTTTGCTTCTGTTTGCCTCTGTTTGGGTCTGTTTAACTCTGTTTGCTTCTGTTTAACTCTGTCTGCCTCTGTTTAACTCTGTATTCCTCTGTTTAACTCCGTTTGTGTCTGTTTAACTCTGTTTAACTCTGTTTGCCTCTGTTTGCCTCTGTTTAACTCTGTTTGCCTCTGTTCTCCTCTGTTTCAATCTGTTTGTCTCAGTTTATCTCCGTGTAACACTGTATGCCTCTGTTTGCCTCTGTTTAACTCTGCCTGCTTCTGTTTAAATCTGTTTGCCTCTGTTTGTCTCTGTTTAACTCTGTTTGCCTCTGCGTAACTCTCTTTCACTCTGTTTGCCTCTGTTTAACTGTGTTTGCCTCTGTTTAACTCTGTTTAACTCTGTTTGCCTCTGTTTAACTGTGTTTGCCTCTGTTTGCCTCTGCTTGCCTCTGTTTGCCTCTATTTAACACTGTTTGCCTCTGTTTGCCTCTTTCTGGCTCAGTTTGACTCTGTTTAACACTGTTTGCCTCTGCTTGCCTCAGTTTAACTCTGTTTATCTCTGCCTATGTTTAACTCTCTTTATCTCTGTTTGCGTCTGTTTAACTCAGTTTGCGTCTGTTTAACTCTGTTGTCCTCTGTTGTAATCAGTTTGCCTCTGTTTAACTCTGTTTAACTCAGTATGCCACTGTTTGCCTCTGTTTAACTCTGTCTGCCTCTGTTTAACTCCGTTTAACTCTCTTTGCCTCTGTTTGCCACCGTTTGGTTCGGTTTAAATCTGTTTGCCCCTGTTTAACTCAGCCTGCCTCTGTTTGCCTCTGTTAAAATCTGTCTGCCTCTGTTAAAATCTGTCTGCCTCTGTTTAAATCTGTTTGCCTCAGTTTAAATCTGTTTGCCTCTGTTTAACTCTGTCTGCCATGGTTTAACTCTGTTTGCCTCTATTTAACTCTGTCTGCCTCTGTTTAAGTCTATTTGCCTCTGTTTTGGTCTGTTTAGCTCTGTTTGCATCTGCTAAACTCTGTTTGCCTGTTTAACTCTGTCTGCCTCTGTTTAACTCTGCTTGCCTCTGTTTAACTCTGTTTAACTCTGTTTAACACGGTTTAACTTTGTTTTACTCTGTTTAACTCTGCTTGCCACTGTTTAAATCTGTTTGCCTCTGTTTGCCTCTGTTAACTCTGTTTGCCTCTGTTTAACCCTATTTGCCTCTGTTTAACACTGTTTGCCTCTGTTTAAACTGGGTTTGTCTTTATTCAACTCTTTTTACCTCTGTTTAACTCTGTTTGCCTCTGCTTAACTCTTTTTGCCTCTGTTTGCCTCTGTTTAACTCTGTTTTACTCTGTTTAACTCTGCCTGCCAGTGTTTAAATCTGTTTGCCTCTGTTTGCCTCTGTTTAACTCTGTTTGCCTCTCTTTAACCCTGTTTGCCTCTGTTTAACTGTGTTTGCCTCTGTTTAACTGTGTTTGCCTCTCTTTAACCCTGTTTGCCTCTGTTTGACTGTATTTAACACTGTTTGCCTCTGTTTAACTCTGTTTGCCTCTGCCTAACTCTGTTTGCCTCTGTTTAAGTCTTTATAACTCTGTTTGCCTCTGTTTGCATCTGCTTGCCTCTGTTTTGCCTCTGTTTAACTCTGTTTGCCTCTGTTTGCCTCTGTTTCCCTCTGTTTCCCTCTGTTTCCGCTGTTTAACTCGGTTTGCCTCTGTTTAACTCTGTTTAACTCTGTTTGCCTCTGTTTAAATCTTTTTAACTCTGTTTGCCTCTGTTTAAATCTGTTTGCCTCCGTTGGCCTCTGTTTAACTCTGTTGGCCTCTGCTTCAATCTGTTTGCCTCTGCTTGCCTCTGTTTAACTCAGTTTAACACTGTTTGCCTCTGTTTAACTCTGTTTAACTCTGTTTGCCTCTGTTTAAATCTGTTTGCCTCCGTTAGCATCTGTTTAACTCTGTTTGCCTCTGTTCTCCTCTGTTTCAATCTGTTTGTCTCAGTTTATCTCCGTTTAACACTGTATGCCTCTGTTTGCCTCTGTTTAACTCTGCCTGCTTCTGTTTAAATCTGTTTGCCTCTGTTTGTCTCTGTTTCACTCTGTTTGCCTCTGCGTAACTCTCTTTCACTCTGTTTGCCTCTGTTTAACTGTGTTTGCCTCTGTTTAACTCTGTTTGCCTCTGTTTAACTGTGTTTGCCTCTGTTTGTCTCTGCTTGCATCTGTTTGCCTCTATTTAACTCTATTTAACACTGTTTGCCTCTGTTTGCCTCTTTTTGGCTCTGTTTGACTCTGTTTAACACTGTTTGCCTCTGCTTGCCTCAGTTTAACTCTGTTTATCTCTGCCTATGTTTAACTTTCTTTATCTCTGTTTGTGTCTGTTTAACTCAGTTTGCCTCTGCCTAACTCTGTTTGCCTCTGTTTAAGTCTTTATAACTCTGTTTGCCTCTGTTTGCATCTGCTTGCCTCTGTTTTGCCTCTGTTTAACTCTGTTTGCCTCTGTTTGCCTCTGTTTCCCTCTGTTTCCCTCTGTTTCCGCTGTTTAACTCGGTTTGCCTCTGTTTAACTCTGTTTAACTCTGTTTGCCTCTGTTTAAATCTTTTTAACTCTGTTTGCCTCTGTTTAAATCTGTTTGCCTCCGTTGGCCTCTGTTTAACTCTGTTTGCCTCTGCTTCAATCTGTTTGCCTCTGCTTGCCTCTGTTTAACTCAGTTTAACACTGTTTGCCTCTGTTTAACTCTGTTTGCCTCTGAGTAACTCTGTTTAACTCTGCTTGCCTCTGTTTAACTCTGTTTAACTCTGTTTGCCTCTGTTTCAATCTGTTTGTCTCAGTTCATCTCCGTTTAACACTGTATGCCTCTGTTTAACTCTGTCTGCTTCTGTTAAACTTTGTTTGCCTCTGTGTAACTCTGTTTAACTCTGTTTGCATCTTTTTACCTCTGTTTAACTCTGCCTCTGTTTGCCTCTGTTGAACTCTGTCTGCCTCTGTTTAACTCTGTATTCGTCTGTTTAACTCTGTTTGTGTCTGTTTAACTCTGTTTGCCTGTGTTGCCTCTGCTTAACTCTGTTTGCCTCTGGTTAATACTCTTTGCCTCTGTTTAACTCAGTTTGCCTCTGTTTAAATCTGTTGTCCTCTGTTGTAATCAGTTTGCCTCTGTTTAAAACTCTGTTTAACTCAGTATGCATCTGTTTGACTCTGTTTAACTGTTTGCTTCTGTTTGCCTCTGTTTGGGTCTGTTTAACTCTGTTTGCTTCTGTTTAACTCTGTCTGCCTCTGTTTAACTCTGTATTCCTCTATTTAACTCCGTTTGCCTCTGTTTAACTCTGTTTGCCTCTGTTTGCCTCTGTTTGCCTCTGTTCTCCTCTGTTTCAATCTGTTTGTCTCAGTTTATCTCCGTTTAACACTGTATGCCTCTGTTTGCCTCTGTTTAACTCTGCCTGCTTCTGTTTAAATCTGTTTGCCTCTGTTTGTCTCTGTTTAACTCTGTTTGCCTCTGCGTAACTCTCTTTCACTCTGTTTGCCTCTGTTTAACTGTGTTTGCCTCTGTTTAACTCTGTTTGCCTCTGTTTAACTGTGTTTGCCTCTGTTTGTCTCTGCTTGCCTCTGTTTGCCTCTATTTAACACTGTTTGCCTCTGTTTGCCTCTTTTTGGCTCAGTTTGACTCTGTTTAACACTGTTTGCCTCTGCTTGCCTCAGTTTAACTCTGTTTATCTCTGCCTATGTTTAACTCTCTTTATCTCTGTTTGCGTCTGTTTAACTCAGTTTGCGTCTGTTTAACTCTGTTGTCCTCTGTTGTAATCAGTTTGCCTCTGTTTAACTCTGTTTAACTCAGTATGCCACTGTTTGCCTCTGTTTTACTCTGTCTGCCTCTGTTTAACTCCGTTTAACTCTCTTTGCCTCTGTTTGCCACCGTTTGGTTCGGTTTAAATCTGTTTGCCCCTGTTTAACTCAGCTTGCCTCTGTTTGCCTCTGTTAAAATCTGTCTGCCTCTGTTAAAATCTGTCTGCCTCTATTTAAATCTGTTTGCCTCTGTTTAAATCTGTTTGCCTCTGTTTAAATCTGTTTGCCTCTGTTTAACTCTGTCTGCCATGGTTTAACTCTGTTTGCCTCTATTTAACTCTGTCTGCCTCTGTTTAAGTTTATTTGCCACTGTTTGGGTCTGTTTAGCTCTGTTTGCATCTGCTAAACTCTGTTTGCCTGTTTAACTCTGTCTGCCTCTGTTTAACTCTGCTTGCCTCTGTTTAACTCTGTTTAACACTGTTTAACTCTGTTTTACTCTGTTTAACTCTGCTTGCCACTGTTTAAATCTGTTTGCCTCTGTTTGCCTCTGTTAACTCTGTTTGCCTCTGTTTAACCCTATTTGCCTCTGTTTAACCCTGTTTGCCTCTGTTTAAACTGGGTTTGCCTTTATTCAACTCTGTTTACCTCTGTTTAACTCTGTTTGCCTCTGTTTGACTCTATTTAACACTATTTGCCTCTGTTTAACTCTGTTTTACTCTGTTTAACTCTGCCTGCCTCTGTTTAAATCTGTTTGCCTCTGTTTGCCTCTGTTTAACTCTGTTTGCCTCTCTTTAACCCTGTTTGCCTCTGTTTAACTCTGTTTGCCTCTGCTTGCCTCTGTTTAACTCTGTTTGCCTCTCTTTAACCCTGTTTGCCTCTGTTTAACTGTGTTTGCCTCTATTCAACTCTGTTTACCTCTGTTTAACTCTGTTTGCCTCTGTTTGACTGTATTTAACACTGTTTGCCTCTGTTTAACTCTGTTTAACTCTGTTTGCCTCTGCCTAACTCTGCTTTCCTCTGTTTAAGTCTTTATAACTCTGTTTGCCTCTGTTTGCATCCGCTTGCCTCTGTTTTGCCTCTGTTTAACTCTGTTTGCCTCTCTTTAACCCTGTTTGCCTCTGTTTAACTGTGTTTGCCTCTGTTTAACTGTGTTTGCCTCTCTTTAACCCTGTTTGCCTCTGTTTGACTGTATTTAACACTGTTTGCCTCTGTTTAACTCTGTTTGCCTCTGCCTAACTCTGTTTGCCTCTGTTTAAGTCTTTATAACTCTGTTTGCCTCTGTTTGCATCTGCTTGCCTCTGTTTTGCCTCTGTTTAACTCTGTTTGCCTCTGTTTGCCTCTGTTTCCCTCTGTTTCCCTCTGTTTCCGCTGTTTAACTCGGTTTGCCTCTGTTTAACTCTGTTTAACTCTGTTTGCCTCTGTTTAAATCTTTTTAACTCTGTTTGCCTCTGTTTAAATCTGTTTGCCTCCGTTGGCCTCTGTTTAACTCTGTTTGCCTCTGCTTCAATCTGTTTGCCTCTGTTTAACTCAGTTTAACACTGTTTGCCTCTGTTTAACTCTGTTTGCCTCTGATTAACTCTGTTTAACTCTGCTTGCCTCTGTTTAACTCTGTTTAACTCTGTTTGCCTCTGTTTCAATCTGTTTGTCTCAGTTCATCTCCATTTAACACTGTATGCCTCTGTTTAACTCTGTCTGCTTCTGTTAAACTCTGTCTGCCTCTGTGTAACCCTGTTTAACTCTGTTTGCATCTTTTTACCTCTGTTTAACTCTGCCTCTGTTTGCCTCTGTTGAACTCTGTCTGCCTCTGTTTAACTCCGTATTCGTCTGTTTAACTCTGTTTGTGTCTGTTTAACTCTGTTTGCCTGTGTTGCCTCTGCTTAACTCTGTTTGCCTCTGGTTAACACTCTTTGCCTCTGTTTAACTCAGTTTGCCTCTGTTTAACTCTGTTGTCCTCTGTTGTAATCAGTTTGCCTCTGTTAAAACTCTGTTTAACTCAGTATGCATCTGTTTGACTCTGTTTAACTGTTTGCTTCTGTTTGCCTCTGTTTGGGTCTGTTTAACTCTGTTTGCTTCTGTTTAACTCTGTCTGCCTCTGTTTAACTCTGTATTCCTCTGTTTAACTCCGTTTGTGTCTGTTTAACTCTGTTTAACTCTGTTTGCCTCTGTTTGCCTCTGTTTAACTCTGTTTGCCTCTGTTCTCCTCTGTTTCAATCTGTTTGTCTCAGTTTATCTCCGTGTAACACTGTATGCCTCTGTTTGCCTCTGTTTAACTCTGCCTGCTTCTGTTTAAATCTGTTTGCCTCTGTTTGTCTCTGTTTAACTCTGTTTGCCTCTGCGTAACTCTCTTTCACTCTGTTTGCCTCTGTTTAACTGTGTTTGCCTCTGTTTAACTCTGTTTAACTCTGTTTGCCTCTGTTTAACTGTGTTTGCCTCTGTTTGCCTCTGCTTGCCTCTGTTTGCCTCTATTTAACACTGTTTGCCTCTGTTTGCCTCTTTCTGGCTCAGTTTGACTCTGTTTAACACTGTTTGCCTCTGCTTGCCTCAGTTTAACTCTGTTTATCTCTGCCTATGTTTAACTCTCTTTATCTCTGTTTGCGTCTGTTTAACTCAGTTTGCGTCTGTTTAACTCTGTTGTCCTCTGTTGTAATCAGTTTGCCTCTGTTTAACTCTGTTTAACTCAGTATGCCACTGTTTGCCTCTGTTTAACTCTGTCTGCCTCTGTTTAACTCCGTTTAACTCTCTTTGCCTCTGTTTGCCACCGTTTGGTTCGGTTTAAATCTGTTTGCCCCTGTTTAACTCAGCCTGCCTCTGTTTGCCTCTGTTAAAATCTGTCTGCCTCTGTTAAAATCTGTCTGCCTCTGTTTAAATCTGTTTGCCTCAGTTTAAATCTGTTTGCCTCTGTTTAACTCTGTCTGCCATGGTTTAACTCTGTTTGCCTCTATTTAACTCTGTCTGCCTCTGTTTAAGTCTATTTGCCTCTGTTTTGGTCTGTTTAGCTCTGTTTGCATCTGCTAAACTCTGTTTGCCTGTTTAACTCTGTCTGCCTCTGTTTAACTCTGCTTGCCTCTGTTTAACTCTGTTTAACTCTGTTTAACACGGTTTAACTTTGTTTTACTCTGTTTAACTCTGCTTGCCACTGTTTAAATCTGTTTGCCTCTGTTTGCCTCTGTTAACTCTGTTTGCCTCTGTTTAACCCTATTTGCCTCTGTTTAACACTGTTTGCCTCTGTTTAAACTGGGTTTGTCTTTATTCAACTCTTTTTACCTCTGTTTAACTCTGTTTGCCTCTGCTTAACTCTTTTTGCCTCTGTTTGCCTCTGTTTAACTCTGTTTTACTCTGTTTAACTCTGCCTGCCAGTGTTTAAATCTGTTTGCCTCTGTTTGCCTCTGTTTAACTCTGTTTGCCTCTCTTTAACCCTGTTTGCCTCTGTTTAACTGTGTTTGCCTCTGTTTAACTGTGTTTGCCTCTCTTTAACCCTGTTTGCCTCTGTTTGACTGTATTTAACACTGTTTGCCTCTGTTTAACTCTGTTTGCCTCTGCCTAACTCTGTTTGCCTCTGTTTAAGTCTTTATAACTCTGTTTGCCTCTGTTTGCATCTGCTTGCCTCTGTTTTGCCTCTGTTTAACTCTGTTTGCCTCTGTTTGCCTCTGTTTCCCTCTGTTTCCCTCTGTTTCCGCTGTTTAACTCGGTTTGCCTCTGTTTAACTCTGTTTAACTCTGTTTGCCTCTGTTTAAATCTTTTTAACTCTGTTTGCCTCTGTTTAAATCTGTTTGCCTCCGTTGGCCTCTGTTTAACTCTGTTGGCCTCTGCTTCAATCTGTTTGCCTCTGCTTGCCTCTGTTTAACTCAGTTTAACACTGTTTGCCTCTGTTTAACTCTGTTTAACTCTGTTTGCCTCTGTTTAAATCTGTTTGCCTCCGTTGGCATCTGTTTCACTCTGTTTGCCTCTGTTTGCCCCTGTTTACCTCTGTTTGCCTCTGTTTGCTTCTGTTTAACTCTGTTTGCCTCTGTTCTCCTCTGTTTCAATCTGTTTGTCTCAGTTTATCTCCGTTTAACACTGTATGCCTCTGTTTGCCTCTGTTTAACTCTGCCTGCTTCTGTTTAAATCTGTTTGCCTCTGTTTGTCTCTGTTTCACTCTGTTTGCCTCTGCGTAACTCTCTTTCACTCTGTTTGCCTCTGTTTAACTGTGTTTGCCTCTGTTTAACTCTGTTTGCCTCTGTTTAACTGTGTTTGCCTCTGTTTGTCTCTGCTTGCATCTGTTTGCCTCTATTTAACTCTATTTAACACTGTTTGCCTCTGTTTGCCTCTTTTTGGCTCTGTTTGACTGTGTTTAACACTGTTTGCCTCTGCTTGCCTCAGTTTAACTCTGTTTATCTCTGCCTATGTTTAACTCTCTTTATCTCTGTTTGTGTCTGTTTAACTCAGTTTGCGTCTGTTTAACTCTGTTGTCCTCTGTTGTAATCAGTTTGCCTCTGTTTAACTCTGTTTAACTCAGTATGCCACTGTTTGCCTCTGTTTAACTCTGTCTGCCTCTGTTTAACTCCGTTTAACTCTCTTTGCCTCTGTTTGCCACCGTTTGGTTCGGTTTAAATCTGTTTGCCCCTGTTTAACTCAGCTTGCCTCTGTTTGCCTCTGTTAAAATCTGTCTGCCTCTGTTAAAATCTGTTTGCCTCTGTTTAAATCTGTTTGCCTCTGTTTAAATCTGTTTGCCTCTGTTTAAATCTGTTTGCCTCTGTTTAACTCTGTCTGCCACGGTTTAACTCTGTTTGCCTCTATTTAACTCTGTCTGCCTCTGTTTAAGTCTATTTGCCTCTGTTTGGGTCTGTTTAACTCTGTTTGCATCTGCTAAACTCTGTTTGCCTGTTTAACTCTGTCTGCCTCTGTTTAACTCTGCTTGCCTCTGTTTAACTCTGTTTTACTCTGTTTAACACGGTTTAACTCTGTTTTACTCTGTTTAACTCTGTTTGCCTCTGCGTAACTCTCTTTCACTCTGTTTGCCTCTGTTTAACTGTGTTTGCCTCTGTTTAACTCTGTTTAACTCTGTTTGCCTCTGTTTAACTGTGTTTGCCTCTGTTTGCCTCTGCTTGCCTCTGTTTGCCTCTATTTAACTCTATTTAACACTGTTTGCCTCTGTTTGCCTCTGTTAACTCTGTTTGCCTCTGTTTAACCCTATTTGCCTCTGTTTTACCCTGTTTGCCTCTGTTTAAACTGGGTTTGCCTTTATTCAACTCTGTTTACCTCTGTTTAACTCCGTTTGCCTCTGTTTGACTCTATTTAACACTGTTTGCCTCTGTTTAACTCTGTTTGCCTCTGCTTAACTCTTTTTGCCTCTGTTTGCCTCTGTTTAACTCTGTTTTACTCTGTTTAACTCTGCCTGCCTCTGTTTAAATCTGTTTGCCTCTGTTTGCCTCTGCTTTAACTCTGTTTGCCTCTCTTTAACCCTGTTTGCCTCTGTTTAACTCTGTTTGCCTCTGCTTAACTCTTTTTGCCTCTGTTTGCCTCTGTTTAACTCTGTTTTATTCTTTTTAACTCTGCCTGCCTCTGTTTAAATCTGTTTGCCTCTGTTTGCCTCTGTTTAACTCTGTTTGCCTCTGCTTTAACCCTGTTTGCCTCTGTTTAACTCTGTTTTACTCTGTTTAACTCTGCCTGCCTCTGTTTAAATCTGTTTGCCTCCGTTTGCCTCTGTTTAACTCTGTTTGCCTCTCTTTAACCCTGTTTGCCTCTGTTTAACTGTGTTTGCCTCTGTTTAACTCTGTTTAACTCATTTCACTCTGTTTAACTCTGTTTTACACTGTTTAACTCTGCTTGCCACTTTTTAAATATGTTTGCTTCTGTTTGCCTCTGTTTAAATCTGTTTCCCTCTGTTTAACCCTATTTGCCTCTGTTTAACCCTGTTTGCCTCTGTTTAAACTGTGTTTGCCTTTATTCAACTCTGTTTACCTCTGTTTAACTCTGTTTGCCTCTGTTTGACTCTATTTCACACTGTTTGCCTCTGTTTAACTCTGTTTGCCTCTGCTTAACTCTTTTTGCCTTTGTTTGCCTCTGTGTAACTCTGTTTTATTCTGTTTAACTCTGCCTGCCTCTGTTTAAATCTGTTTGCCTCTGTTTGCCTCTGTTTAACTCTGTTTGCCTCTCTTTAACCCTGTTTGCCTCTGTTTAACTCTGTTTTACTCTGTTTAACTCTGCCTGCCTCTGTTTAAATCTGTTTGCCTCTGTTTGCCTCTGTTTAACTCTGTTTGCCTCTCTTTAAACCTGTTTGCCTTTGTTTAACTGTGTTTGCCTCTATTCAACTCTGTTTACCTCTGTTTAACTCTGTTTGCCTCTGTTTGACTGTATTTAACACTGTTTGCCTCTGTTTAACTCTGTTTAACTCTGTTTGCCTCTGCCTAACTCTGCTTTCCTCTGTTTAAGTCTTTATAACTCTGTTTGCCTCTGTTTGCATCCGCTTGCCTCTGTTTTGCCTCTGTTTAACTCTGTTTGCCTCTCTTTAACCCTGTTTGCCTCTGTTTAACTGTGTTTGCCTCTGTTTAACTGTGTTTGCCTCTCTTTAACCCTGTTTGCCTCTGTTTGACTGTATTTAACACTGTTTGCCTCTGTTTAACTCTGTTTGCCTCTGCCTAACTCTGTTTGCCTCTGTTTAAGTCTTTATAACTCTGTTTGCCTCTGTTTGCATCTGCTTGCCTCTGTTTTGCCTCTGTTTAACTCTGTTTGCCTCTGTTTGCCTCTGTTTCCCTCTGTTTCCCTCTGTTTCCGCTGTTTAACTCGGTTTGCCTCTGTTTAACTCTGTTTAACTCTGTTTGCCTCTGTTTAAATCTTTTTAACTCTGTTTGCCTCTGTTTAAATCTGTTTGCCTCCGTTGGCCTCTGTTTAACTCTGTTTGCCTCTGCTTCAATCTGTTTGCCTCTGTTTAACTCAGTTTAACACTGTTTGCCTCTGTTTAACTCTGTTTGCCTCTGATTAACTCTGTTTAACTCTGCTTGCCTCTGTTTAACTCTGTTTAACTCTGTTTGCCTCTGTTTCAATCTGTTTGTCTCAGTTCATCTCCATTTAACACTGTATGCCTCTGTTTAACTCTGTCTGCTTCTGTTAAACTCTGTCTGCCTCTGTGTAACCCTGTTTAACTCTGTTTGCATCTTTTTACCTCTGTTTAACTCTGCCTCTGTTTGCCTCTGTTGAACTCTGTCTGCCTCTGTTTAACTCCGTATTCGTCTGTTTAACTCTGTTTGTGTCTGTTTAACTCTGTTTGCCTGTGTTGCCTCTGCTTAACTCTGTTTGCCTCTGGTTAACACTCTTTGCCTCTGTTTAACTCAGTTTGCCTCTGTTTAACTCTGTTGTCCTCTGTTGTAATCAGTTTGCCTCTGTTAAAACTCTGTTTAACTCAGTATGCATCTGTTTGACTCTGTTTAACTGTTTGCTTCTGTTTGCCTCTGTTTGGGTCTGTTTAACTCTGTTTGCTTCTGTTTAACTCTGTCTGCCTCTGTTTAACTCTGTATTCCTCTGTTTAACTCCGTTTGTGTCTGTTTAACTCTGTTTAACTCTGTTTGCCTCTGTTTGCCTCTGTTTGACTCTGTTTGCCTCTGTTCTCCTCTGTTTCAATCTGTTTGTCTCAGTTTATCTCCGTTTAACACTGTATGCCTCTGTTTGCCTCTGTTTAACTCTGCCTGCTTCTGTTTAAATCTGTTTGCCTCTGTTTGTCTCTGTTTAACTCTGTTTGCCTCTGCGTAACTCTCTTTCACTCTGTTTGCCTCTGTTTAACTGTGTTTGCCTCTGTTTAACTCTGTTTAACTCTGTTTGCCTCTGTTTAACTGTGTTTGCCTCTGTTTGCCTCTGCTTGCCTCTGTTTGCCTCTATTTAACACTGTTTGCCTCTGTTTGCCTCTTTCTGGCTCAGTTTGACTCTGTTTAACACTGTTTGCCTCTGCTTGCCTCAGTTTAACTCTGTTTATCTCTGCCTATGTTTAACTCTCTTTATCTCTGTTTGCGTCTGTTTAACTCAGTTTGCGTCTGTTTAACTCTGTTGTCCTCTGTTGTAATCAGTTTGCCTCTGTTTAACTCTGTTTAACTCAGTATGCCACTGTTTGCCTCTGTTTAACTCTGTCTGCCTCTGTTTAACTCCGTTTAACTCTCTTTGCCTCTGTTTGCCACCGTTTGGTTCGGTTTAAATCTGTTTGCCCCTGTTTAACTCAGCCTGCCTCTGTTTGCCTCTGTTAAAATCTGTCTGCCTCTGTTAAAATCTGTCTGCCTCTGTTTAAATCTGTTTGCCTCAGTTTAAATCTGTTTGCCTCTGTTTAACTCTGTCTGCCATGGTTTAACTCTGTTTGCCTCTATTTAACTCTGTCTGCCTCTGTTTAAGTCTATTTGCCTCTGTTTTGGTCTGTTTAGCTCTGTTTGCATCTGCTAAACTCTGTTTGCCTGTTTAACTCTGTCTGCCTCTGTTTAACTCTGCTTGCCTCTGTTTAACTCTGTTTAACTCTGTTTAACACGGTTTAACTTTGTTTTACTCTGTTTAACTCTGCTTGCCACTGTTTAAATCTGTTTGCCTCTGTTAACTCTGTTTGCCTCTGTTTAACCCTATTTGCCTCTGTTTAACACTGTTTGCCTCTGTTTAAACTGGGTTTGTCTTTATTCAACTCTTTTTACCTCTGTTTAACTCTGTTTGCCTCTGCTTAACTCTTTTTGCCTCTGTTTGCCTCTGTTTAACTCTGTTTTACTCTGTTTAACTCTGCCTGCCAGTGTTTAAATCTGTTTGCCTCTGTTTGCCTCTGTTTAACTCTGTTTGCCTCTCTTTAACCCTGTTTGCCTCTGTTTAACTGTGTTTGCCTCTGTTTAACTGTGTTTGCCTCTCTTTAACCCTGTTTGCCTCTGTTTGACTGTATTTAACACTGTTTGCCTCTGTTTAACTCTGTTTGCCTCTGCCTAACTCTGTTTGCCTCTGTTTAAGTCTTTATAACTCTGTTTGCCTCTGTTTGCATCTGCTTGCCTCTGTTTTGCCTCTGTTTAACTCTGTTTGCCTCTGTTTGCCTCTGTTTCCCTCTGTTTCCCTCTGTTTCCGCTGTTTAACTCGGTTTGCCTCTGTTTAACTCTGTTTAACTCTGTTTGCCTCTGTTTAAATCTTTTTAACTCTGTTTGCCTCTGTTTAAATCTGTTTGCCTCCGTTGGCCTCTGTTTAACTCTGTTGGCCTCTGCTTCAATCTGTTTGCCTCTGCTTGCCTCTGTTTAACTCAGTTTAACACTGTTTGCCTCTGTTTAACTCTGTTTAACTCTGTTTGCCTCTGTTTAAATCTGTTTGCCTCCGTTGGCATCTGTTTCACTCTGTTTGCCTCTGTTTGCCCCTGTTTACCTCTGTTTGCCTCTGTTTGCTTCTGTTTAACTCTGTTTGCCTCTGTTCTCCTCTGTTTCAATCTGTTTGTCTCAGTTTATCTCCGTTTAACACTGTATGCCTCTGTTTGCCTCTGTTTAACTCTGCCTGCTTCTGTTTAAATCTGTTTGCCTCTGTTTGTCTCTGTTTCACTCTGTTTGCCTCTGCGTAACTCTCTTTCACTCTGTTTGCCTCTGTTTAACTGTGTTTGCCTCTGTTTAACTCTGTTTGCCTCTGTTTAACTGTGTTTGCCTCTGTTTGTCTCTGCTTGCATCTGTTTGCCTCTATTTAACTCTATTTAACACTGTTTGCCTCTGTTTGCCTCTTTTTGGCTCTGTTTGACTGTGTTTAACACTGTTTGCCTCTGCTTGCCTCAGTTTAACTCTGTTTATCTCTGCCTATGTTTAACTCTCTTTATCTCTGTTTGTGTCTGTTTAACTCAGTTTGCGTCTGTTTAACTCTGTTGTCCTCTGTTGTAATCAGTTTGCCTCTGTTTAACTCTGTTTAACTCAGTATGCCACTGTTTGCCTCTGTTTAACTCTGTCTGCCTCTGTTTAACTCCGTTTAACTCTCTTTGCCTCTGTTTGCCACCGTTTGGTTCGGTTTAAATCTGTTTGCCCCTGTTTAACTCAGCTTGCCTCTGTTTGCCTCTGTTAAAATCTGTCTGCCTCTGTTAAAATCTGTTTGCCTCTGTTTAAATCTGTTTGCCTCTGTTTAAATCTGTTTGCCTCTGTTTAAATCTGTTTGCCTCTGTTTAACTCTGTCTGCCACGGTTTAACTCTGTTTGCCTCTATTTAACTCTGTCTGCCTCTGTTTAAGTCTATTTGCCTCTGTTTGGGTCTGTTTAACTCTGTTTGCATCTGCTAAACTCTGTTTGCCTGTTTAACTCTGTCTGCCTCTGTTTAACTCTGCTTGCCTCTGTTTAACTCTGTTTTACTCTGTTTAACACGGTTTAACTCTGTTTTACTCTGTTTAACTCTGTTTGCCTCTGCGTAACTCTCTTTCACTCTGTTTGCCTCTGTTTAACTGTGTTTGCCTCTGTTTAACTCTGTTTAACTCTGTTTGCCTCTGTTTAACTGTGTTTGCCTCTGTTTGCCTCTGCTTGCCTCTGTTTGCCTCTATTTAACTCTATTTAACACTGTTTGCCTCTGTTTGCCTCTGTTAACTCTGTTTGCCTCTGTTTAACCCTATTTGCCTCTGTTTTACCCTGTTTGCCTCTGTTTAAACTGGGTTTGCCTTTATTCAACTCTGTTTACCTCTGTTTAACTCCGTTTGCCTCTGTTTGACTCTATTTAACACTGTTTGCCTCTGTTTAACTCTGTTTGCCTCTGCTTAACTCTTTTTGCCTCTGTTTGCCTCTGTTTAACTCTGTTTTACTCTGTTTAACTCTGCCTGCCTCTGTTTAAATCTGTTTGCCTCTGTTTGCCTCTGCTTTAACTCTGTTTGCCTCTCTTTAACCCTGTTTGCCTCTGTTTAACTCTGTTTGCCTCTGCTTAACTCTTTTTGCCTCTGTTTGCCTCTGTTTAACTCTGTTTTATTCTTTTTAACTCTGCCTGCCTCTGTTTAAATCTGTTTGCCTCTGTTTGCCTCTGTTTAACTCTGTTTGCCTCTGCTTTAACCCTGTTTGCCTCTGTTTAACTCTGTTTTACTCTGTTTAACTCTGCCTGCCTCTGTTTAAATCTGTTTGCCTCCGTTTGCCTCTGTTTAACTCTGTTTGCCTCTCTTTAACCCTGTTTGCCTCTGTTTAACTGTGTTTGCCTCTGTTTAACTCTGTTTAACTCATTTCACTCTGTTTAACTCTGTTTTACACTGTTTAACTCTGCTTGCCACTTTTTAAATATGTTTGCTTCTGTTTGCCTCTGTTTAACTCTGTCTGCCACGGTTTAACTCTGTTTGCCTCTATTTAACTCTGTCTGCCTCTGTTTAAGTCTATTTGCCTCTGTTTGGGTCTGTTTAACTCTGTTTGCATCTGCTAAACTCTGTTTGCCTGTTTAACTCTGTCTGCCTCTGTTTAACTCTGCTTGCCTCTGTTTAACTCTGTTTAACTCTGTTTAACACGGTTTAACTCTGTTTTACTCTGTTTAACTCTGTTTGCCTCTGCGTAACTCTCTTTCACTCTGTTTGCCTCTGTTTAACTGTGTTTGCCTCTGTTTAACTCTGTTTAACTCTGTTTGCCTCTGTTTAACTGTGTTTGCCTCTGTTTGCCTCTGCTTGCCTCTGTTTGCCTCTATTTAACTCTATTTAACACTGTTTGCCTCTGTTTGCCTCTGTTAACTCTGTTTGCCTCTGTTTAACCCTATTTGCCTCTGTTTTACCCTGTTTGCCTCTGTTTAAACTGGGTTTGCCTTTATTCAACTCTGTTTACCTCTGTTTAACTCCGTTTGCCTCTGTTTGACTCTATTTAACACTGTTTGCCTCTGTTTAACTCTGTTTGCCTCTGCTTAACTCTTTTTGCCTCTGTTTGCCTCTGTTTAACTCTGTTTTACTCTGTTTAACTCTGCCTGCCTCTGTTTAAATCTGTTTGCCTCTGTTTGCCTCTGCTTTAACTCTGTTTGCCTCTCTTTAACCCTGTTTGCCTCTGTTTAACTCTGTTTGCCTCTGCTTAACTCTTTTTGCCTCTGTTTGCCTCTGTTTAACTCTGTTTTATTCTTTTTAACTCTGCCTGCCTCTGTTTAAATCTGTTTGCCTCTGTTTGCCTCTGTTTAACTCTGTTTGCCTCTGCTTTAACCCTGTTTGCCTCTGTTTAACTCTGTTTTACTCTGTTTAACTCTGCCTGCCTCTGTTTAAATCTGTTTGCCTCCGTTTGCCTCTGTTTAACTCTGTTTGCCTCTCTTTAACCCTGTTTGCCTCTGTTTAACTGTGTTTGCCTCTGTTTAACTCTGTTTAACTCATTTCACTCTGTTTAACTCTGTTTTACACTGTTTAACTCTGCTTGCCACTTTTTAAATATGTTTGCTTCTGTTTGCCTCTGTTTAAATCTGTTTCCCTCTGTTTAACCCTATTTGCCTCTGTTTAACCCTGTTTGCCTCTGTTTAAACTGTGTTTGCCTTTATTCAACTCTGTTTACCTCTGTTTAACTCTGTTTGCCTCTGTTTGACTCTATTTCACACTGTTTGCCTCTGTTTAACTCTGTTTGCCTCTGCTTAACTCTTTTTGCCTTTGTTTGCCTCTGTGTAACTCTGTTTTATTCTGTTTAACTCTGCCTGCCTCTGTTTAAATCTGTTTGCCTCTGTTTGCCTCTGTTTAACTCTGTTTGCCTCTCTTTAACCCTGTTTGCCTCTGTTTAACTCTGTTTTACTCTGTTTAACTCTGCCTGCCTCTGTTTAAATCTGTTTGCCTCTGTTTGCCTCTGTTTAACTCTGTTTGCCTCTCTTTAAACCTGTTTGCCTTTGTTTAACTGTGTTTGCCTCTATTCAACTCTGTTTACCTCTGTTTAACTCTGTTTGCCTCTGTTTGACTGTATTTAACACTGTTTGCCTCTGTTTAACTCTGTTTAACTCTGTTTGCCTCTGCCTAACTCTGTTTGCCTCTGTTTAAGTCTTTATAACTCTGTTTGCCTCTGTTTGCATCTGCTTGCCTCCGTTTTGCCTCTGTTTAACTCTGTTTGCCTCTGTTTGCCTCTGTTCCCCTCTGTTTCCCTCTGTTTCCCTCTGTTTAACTCTGTTTAACTCTGTTTGCCTCTGTTTTACTCTGTTTAACTCTGTTTGCCTCTGTTTAACTCTTTTTAACTCTGTTTGCCTCTGCTTAAATCTGTTTGCCTCCGTTGGCCTCTGTTTAACTCTGTTTGCCTCTGCTTCAATCTGTTTGCCTCTGCTTGCCTCTGTTTAACTCAGTTTAACACTGTTTGCCTCTGTTTAAATCTGTTTGCCTCTGATTAACTCTGTTTAACTCTGCTTGCCTCTGTTTAACTCTGTTTAACTCTGTTTGCCTCTGCTTCAATCTGTTTGCCTCTGCTTGCCTCTGTTTAACTCAGTTTAACACTGTTTGCCTCTGTTTAACTCTGTTTGCCTCTGATTAACTCTGTTTGCCTCTGGTTAACACTCTTTGCCTCTGTTTAACTCAGTTTGCCTCTGTTTAAATCTGTTGTCCTCTGTTGTAATCAGTTTGCCTCTGTTTAAAACTCTGTTTAACTCAGTATGCATCTGTTTGACTCTGTTTAACTGTTTGCTTCTGTTTGCCTCTGTTTGGGTCTGTTTAAGTCTGTTTGCTTCTGTTTAACTCTGTCTGCCTCTGTTTAACTCTGTATTCCTCTGTTTAACTCCGTTTGTGTCTGTTTTCCTCTGTTTAACTCTGTTTGCCTCTGTTTGACTCTATTTCACACTGTTTGCCTCTGTTTAACTCTGTTTGCCTCTGCTTAACTCTTTTTGCCTTTGTTTGCCTCTGTGTAACTCTGTTTTATTCTGTTTAACTCTGCCTGCCTCTGTTTAAATCTGTTTGCCTCTGTTTGCCTCTGTTTAACTCTGTTTGCCTCTCTTTAACCCTGTTTGCCTCTGTTTAACTCTGTTTTACTCTGTTTAACTCTGCCTGCCTCTGTTTAAATCTGTTTGCCTCTGTTTGCCTCTGTTTAACTCTGTTTGCCTCTCTTTAAACCTGTTTGCCTTTGTTTAACTGTGTTTGCCTCTATTCAACTCTGTTTACCTCTGTTTAACTCTGTTTGCCTCTGTTTGACTGTATTTAACACTGTTTGCCTCTGTTTAACTCTGTTTAACTCTGTTTGCCTCTGCCTAACTCTGTTTGCCTCTGTTTAAGTCTTTATAACTCTGTTTGCCTCTGTTTGCATCTGCTTGCCTCCGTTTTGCCTCTGTTTAACTCTGTTTGCCTCTGTTTGCCTCTGTTCCCCTCTGTTTCCCTCTGTTTCCCTCTGTTTAACTCTGTTTAACTCTGTTTGCCTCTGTTTTACTCTGTTTAACTCTGTTTGCCTCTGTTTAACTCTTTTTAACTCTGTTTGCCTCTGCTTAAATCTGTTTGCCTCCGTTGGCCTCTGTTTAACTCTGTTTGCCTCTGCTTCAATCTGTTTGCCTCTGCTTGCCTCTGTTTAACTCAGTTTAACACTGTTTGCCTCTGTTTAAATCTGTTTGCCTCTGATTAACTCTGTTTAACTCTGCTTGCCTCTGTTTAACTCTGTTTAACTCTGTTTGCCTCTGCTTCAATCTGTTTGCCTCTGCTTGCCTCTGTTTAACTCAGTTTAACACTGTTTGCCTCTGTTTAACTCTGTTTGCCTCTGATTAACTCTGTTTGCCTCTGGTTAACACTCTTTGCCTCTGTTTAACTCAGTTTGCCTCTGTTTAAATCTGTTGTCCTCTGTTGTAATCAGTTTGCCTCTGTTTAAAACTCTGTTTAACTCAGTATGCATCTGTTTGACTCTGTTTAACTGTTTGCTTCTGTTTGCCTCTGTTTGGGTCTGTTTAACTCTGTTTGCTTCTGTTTAACTCTGTCTGCCTCTGTTTAACTCTGTATTCCTCTGTTTAACTCCGTTTGTGTCTGTTTAACTCTGTTTAACTCTGTTTGCCTCTGTTTGCATCTGTTTGCCTCTGTTTAACTCTGTTTGCCTCTGTTCTCCTCTGTTTCAATCTGTTTGTCTCAGTTTATCTCTGTTTAACACTGTATGCCTCTGTTTGCCTCTGTTTAACTCTGCCTGCTTCTGTTTAAAATCTGTTTGCCTCTGTTTGTCTCTGTTTAACTCTGTTTGCCTCTGCGTAACTCTCTTTCACTCTGTTTGCCTCTGTTTAACTGTATTTACCTCTGTTTAACTCTGTTTACCTCTGTTTAACTCTGTTTGCCTCTGTTTGACTCTATTTAACACTGTTTGCCTCTGTTTAACTCTGTTTGCCTCTGCTTAACTCTTTTTGCCTCTGTTTGCCTCTGTTTAACTCTGTTTTACTTTGTTTAACTCTGCCTGCCTCTGTTTAAATCTGTTTGCCTCTGTTTGCCTCTGTTTAACTCTGCCTCTCTTTAACCCTGTTTGCCTCTGTTTAACTCTGTTTGCCTCTGCTTGCCTCTGTTTAACTCTGTTTGCCTCTCTTTAACCCTGTTTGCCTCTGTTTAACTGTGTTTGCCTCTATTCAACTCTGTTTACCTCTGTTTAACTCTGTTTGCCTCTGTTTGACTCTGTTTAACACTGTTTGCCTCTGTTTAACTGTGTTTGCCTCTGTTTGCCTCTGCTTGCCTCTGTTTGCCTCTATTTAACTCTATTTAACACTGTTTGCCTCTGTTTGCCTCTGTTAACTCTGTTTGCCTCTGTTTAACCCTATTTGCCTCTGTTTTACCCTGTTTGCCTCTGTTTAAACTGGGTTTGCCTTTATTCAACTCTGTTTACCTCTGTTTAACTCCGTTTGCCTCTGTTTGACTCTATTTAACACTGTTTGCCTCTGTTTAACTCTGTTTGCCTCTGCTTAACTCTTTTTGCCTCTGTTTGCCTCTGTTTAACTCTGTTTTACTCTGTTTAACTCTGCCTGCCTCTGTTTAAATCTGTTTGCCTCTGTTTGCCTCTGCTTTAACTCTGTTTGCCTCTCTTTAACCCTGTTTGCCTCTGTTTAACTCTGTTTGCCTCTGCTTAACTCTTTTTGCCTCTGTTTGCCTCTGTTTAACTCTGTTTTATTCTTTTTAACTCTGCCTGCCTCTGTTTAAATCTGTTTGCCTCTGTTTGCCTCTGTTTAACTCTGTTTGCCTCTGCTTTAACCCTGTTTGCCTCTGTTTAACTCTGTTTTACTCTGTTTAACTCTGCCTGCCTCTGTTTAAATCTGTTTGCCTCCGTTTGCCTCTGTTTAACTCTGTTTGCCTCTCTTTAACCCTGTTTGCCTCTGTTTAACTGTGTTTGCCTCTGTTTAACTCTGTTTAACTCATTTCACTCTGTTTAACTCTGTTTTACACTGTTTAACTCTGCTTGCCACTTTTTAAATATGTTTGCTTCTGTTTGCCTCTGTTTAAATCTGTTTCCCTCTGTTTAACCCTATTTGCCTCTGTTTAACCCTGTTTGCCTCTGTTTAAACTGTGTTTGCCTTTATTCAACTCTGTTTACCTCTGTTTAACTCTGTTTGCCTCTGTTTGACTCTATTTCACACTGTTTGCCTCTGTTTAACTCTGTTTGCCTCTGCTTAACTCTTTTTGCCTTTGTTTGCCTCTGTGTAACTCTGTTTTATTCTGTTTAACTCTGCCTGCCTCTGTTTAAATCTGTTTGCCTCTGTTTGCCTCTGTTTAACTCTGTTTGCCTCTCTTTAACCCTGTTTGCCTCTGTTTAACTCTGTTTTACTCTGTTTAACTCTGCCTGCCTCTGTTTAAATCTGTTTGCCTCTGTTTGCCTCTGTTTAACTCTGTTTGCCTCTCTTTAAACCTGTTTGCCTTTGTTTAACTGTGTTTGCCTCTATTCAACTCTGTTTACCTCTGTTTAACTCTGTTTGCCTCTGTTTGACTGTATTTAACACTGTTTGCCTCTGTTTAACTCTGTTTAACTCTGTTTGCCTCTGCATAACTCTGTTTGCCTCTGTTTAAGTCTTTATAACTCTGTTTGCCTCTGTTTGTATCTGCTTGCCTCTGTTTTGCCTCTGTTTGCCTCTGTTTGCCTCTGTTTGCCTCTGTTTCTCTCTGTTTCCCTCTGTTTCCCTCTGTTTAACTCTGTTTGCCTCTGTTTAACTCTGTTTAACTCTGTTTAACTCAGCTTGCCTCTGTTTAACTCCGTTTGTGTCTGTTTAACTCTGTCTAACTGTTTTTGCCACTGTTTGCCTCTGTTTGTCTCTGTTAAAATCTGTTTGCCTCCGTTTGCATCTGCTTAACTCTGTTTGCCTCTGTTTAAATCTGTTTAACTCTGTTTGCCTCTGTTTAGCTCTGCTAGCATCTGTTTAACTCTGCTTGCCTTTGTGTAACTCTGTTTGCCTCTGTTTAAGTCAGTCTGCCTCTGTGTAACACTGTTGGCCTCTGTTTAACTCTGTTTGCCACAGTTCGCCTCTGTTTAATTCCGTTTAACTCTCTTTGCCTCTGTTTGCCTCTGTTTGGCTCGGTTTAAATCTGTTTGCCTCTGTTTAACTCAGCTTGCCTCTGTTTAACTATGTTTGCCTCTGTTTAACTCTGTCTAACTCTGTTTGCCACTGTTTGCCTCTGTTAAAATCTGTTTGCCTCAGTTTAACTCTGTTTGCCTCTGTTTGCATCTGCGTAACTCTGTTTGCCTCTGTTTAAATCTGTTTAACTCTGTCTGCCTGTGTTTAATTCTGCTTTGCTCTGTGTAACTCTGTTTGCCTCTGTTTAACTCTATTTAACCCTGTTTGCATCTGTTTAAATCTGTTTGCTTCTGTTTAAGTCTGTTGCCTCTGTTTAACTCTATTTAACTCTGTTTGCCACTGCTTAACTCTGTTTGCCTCTGTATAACTCTGTTTAAAACTGTTTGCCTCTGTTTAACTCTGTGTTCCTCTGTTTAACTCTGTGTTCCTCTGTTTGGCTCTGTTTAACTCTGTTTGACTCTGTTTAACTCTGTTTGCCTCTTGTTGCCTCTGTTTAACTCTGTTTATCTCTGTTTGCCGCCGTTGAACTCTGTTTGCCTCTGTTTTACTGTGTTTGCCTCTGTTTAACTCCTTGTAACTCTGTTTGCCTCTGTTTGACTCTGTCTGCCTCTGTTTAACTGTGTTTGCATCTGGTTAACTGTGTTTAACTCTGTTTGCCTCTGTTTAACTCCGTTTGCGTCTGTTTGCCTCTGCTTGGCTCTGTCTGCCTTCGTTTAACTCTGTTTGCCTCAGTTTAACAATTTGTAACTCTGTTTGCCTCTGCTTATCTCTGTTTTCCTCTGTTTAACTCTGTTTGCCTCTGTTTTACTATGTTTGCCTCAGTTAAAATCTGTTTAACTCTGTTTGCCTCTGTTTGCCTATGTTTAACTCTGTTTGCCTCTGTTCAAATTTTTTAACTCTGTTTGACTCTGTTTGAATCTGTTTGCCTCTGTTTAACTCTGTTAGCTTCTGCTTCACTCTGTTTGCCTGTCTTTGTCTCTGTTTAACTCTGTTAAACTCTGTTTGCTCTGTTTACCTCTGTTTAACTCTTTTAAACTCTGCTCTGTTTACCTCTGTTTAACTCTTTTTAACTTTGTTTGCCTCTGTTTGCCTCTGTTTAAATCTGTTTGACTCTGTTTCAATTTGTTTGCCTCTGTTTCCCTCTGTTTAACTCTGTTTGCCTCTGTTGAATTCGCTTTGCCTCTGTATGCCTCTGTTTGCCTCTGTTTGCCTCTGTTTAACTGTGTTTGACTCAGTTTAAATCTGTTTGACTCTGTTTGCCTCTGTTTGCCTCTGTTAGCCTCTGCTTGACTCTGTTTGCCTCTCTTTGTCTCTGTTTAACTCTGTTTAACTCTGTTTAACTCTTTTTGCCTCTGTTTAACTCTGTTTGTCTCTGTTTGCCGCTTTTTAACTCTGCCTCTGTTGAACTCTCTTTGCCTCTGTATGCCTCTGTTTGCCTCTGTTTAACTCTGTTTGCCTCTGTTTAACTCTGCCTCTGTTTTCCTCAATTGAACACTGTTTGCCTCTGTTTAAGTCTGTTTGCCTCTGTTAAACACTTTTTGCCTCTGTTTAAATCTGTTTAACTCTGTTTGCCTCTGTTTGGCTCTGTTTAAATCTGCGTAATTCTGTTTGCCTCTGTTTGGCTCTGTTTAACTCTGTTTCCCTCTTTTTAACTGTGTTTGCATCTTTCTAACTCTGTTTATCTGTTTGCTGCTTTTTAACTCTGCCTCTGTTGAACTCTCTTTGCCTCTGTATGTCTCTGTATGCCTCTGTTTGCCTCTGTTTAACTCTGTTTGCCTCTGTTTTCCTCAATTTAACTCTGTTTGCCTCTGTTTAAGTCTGTTTACCTCTGTTAAACACTTTTTGCCTCTGTTTCAATCTGTTTAACTCTGTTTGCCTCTGTTTGGCTCTGTTTAAATCTGCATAATTCTGTTTGTCTCTGTTTGGCTCTGTTTAACTCTGTTTCCCTCTTTTTAACTGTGTTTGCAACTGTTTAACTCTGTTTATCTCTGTTTGCTGCTTTTTAACTCTGCCTCTGTTGAACTCTCTTTGCCTCTGTATGTCTCTGTATGCCTCTGTTTGCCTCTTCTTAACTCTGTTTGCTTCTGCTTGCCTCTGTTTGCCTTTGATTAACTCTGATTGCCTCTGTTAAACTCTGTTTGCCTCTGTTTGCCCCTGTTTAACTCTGTATATTTGTTATTGCCTCTGTTTGCCACTGGTTTACTCTTGTTGCCTCTCTTTTACTGTGTTTGCCTCTGTTGAACTGTGTTTGCCTATATTCAGCTCTGTTTACCTCTGGTTAACTTTGATTGCTTCTGTTTGACTCAGTGGAACACTGTGTGCCTCTTTTTAACTCTGTGTAACACTATTTGTCTCCGTTTAACTCTGTTTGCCTCTGATTAACTCTGTTTGCCTCTGTTTAACTCGCTTTAGCTCTGTTTGCCAATGTTTGGCACTGCTTAACTCTGTGTAATTCTGTTTGCCTCTGTTTGTCTCTGTTTAACTCTGTTTGCCTCTGTTTAACTGTGTTTGCCTCTGTTTAACTCCTTGTAACTCTGTTTGCCTCTGTTTGACTCGGTCTGCCTCTGTTTAACTGTGTTTGCATCTGGTTAACTGTGTTTAACTCTGCTTGCCTCTGTTTAACTCCGTTTGCGTCTGTTTGCCTCTGCTTGGCTCTGTCTGCCTCTCTTTGCCTCCGTTTAACTCTGTTTGCCTCTGTTTAACAATTTGTAACTCTGTTTGCCTCTGCTTATCTCTGTTTTCCTCTGTTTAACTCTGTTTGCCTCTGTTTTACTATGTTTGCCTCAGTTTAAATCTGTTTAACTCTGTTTGCCTCTGTTTGCCTCTGTTTAACTCTGTTTGCCTGTCTTTGTCTCTGTTTAACTCTTTTAAACTCTGTTTGCTCCGTTTACCTCTGTTTAACTCTTTTTAACTTTGGTTGCCTCTGTTTGCCTCTGTTTAAATCTGTTTGACTCTGTTTCAATTTGTTTGCCTCTGTTTCCCTCTGTTTAACTCTGTTTGCCTCTGTTTAACTCTGTTTGCCTCTGTTGAACTCTCTTTGCCTCTGTATGCCTCTGTTTGCCTCTGTTTAACTCTGTTTGCCTCTGTTTAACTTTGTTTGCCTCTGTTTTCCTCAATTTAACTCTGTTTGCCTCTGTTTAAGTCTGTTTGCCTCTGTTAAAATCTGTTTGCCTCTGTTTAAATCTGTTTAACTCTGTTTGCCTCTGTT
>JANJGN010003693.1:0-41603 GCA_026770705.1 Isurus oxyrinchus | reverse complement strand
CATTCTGCTGGTCTGAGTCCCCAAATTCTGCAGGTCTGAGTCCCAATTTCTGCTGGTCTGAGCCCCCACATTCTGCTGGTATGTGTCCCACTTTCTGCTGGTCTGAGTCCCAAATTCTGCTGGTATGAGTCCCACATTCTGCAGGTTTGAGCCCTCATATTCTGCTGGTCTGAGTCTCCTCATTCTGCTGGTCTGAGTCCCCACATTTGGCTGGTCCGATTCCCCACAGTCTTCTGGTCTGAGTCCCCACATTCTGCTGGTCTGAGTCCCCACATTCTGCTGGTCTGAGTCCCGACATTCTGCTGGTCTGAGTCCCCACATTCTGCTGGGCTGAGTCTCCACATTTTGATCATATTTGTCCCCACATTCTGCTGGTCTGAGTCTCCACATTTTGCCTGTCTGAGTCCCCACATTCTGCTGGTCTGAGTCCCCAAAATCTGCTGGTCTGAGTCCCCACATTTTGCTGGTCTGAATCCCGAGATTTTGCTCTTCGGAGTCCCCACATTTTGCTGGTCTGAGTCCCCACATTCTGCTGGTCTGAGTCCCCACATTCTGCTGTTTTGAGTCCCCACATTCTGCTGGTCTGAGTCCCCACATTCTGCTGGTCTGAGCCCCCACATTCTGCTGGTCTGAGTCCCCACATTTTGCTGGTCTGAGTCCCCACATTCCGCTGGTCGTGGTCCCCACATTTTGATGCTCTGTGTCCCCACATTCTGCTGGTCTGAGTCCCCACATTCTGCTGGTCTGAGACCCCACATTTTGCTGGTCCGAGTCCCCACATTCTGCTGGGCTGAGTCTCCACATTTTGATCCTCTTTGTCCCCACATTCTGCAGGTCTGAGTCCCCACATTCTGCTGGTCTGAGTCCCCACATTCTGCTGATCTGAGTCCCCACATTCTGCTGGTCTGAGTCCCCACATTCTGCTGGGCTGAGTCTCCACATTTTGATCCTCTTTTTCCCCACATTCTGCAGGTCTGAGTCCCCACATTTTGATGCTCTGTGTCCCCACATTCTGCCGGTCTGTGTCCCCATATTCTACTGGTCTGAGTCCCCATATTTTGCTGGTCTGAGTCCCCACATTCTGCTGGTCTTAGTCCCCACATTCTGCTGGTCTGAGCCATCACATTCAGCTGGACTGAGTCCCACTTTCTGCTGGTCATCTCCCCCAAAATCTGCTAGTCTGAGCCCTCACATGTTCCTGCTCTAAGGCCCCACATTTTTCTGGTCTGAGTCTAACTTTCTGCTGGTCTGAGTCTCCAAATTCTGCTGGTCTGAGTCCCCACATTCTGCTGGTCTGAGTCTCCACATTTTGCTGGCCTGAGACCCCACATTCTGCTGATCTCAGTCCACACATTCTGCTGGTCTGAGTCACCAAATTCTGCTGGTCTAGGGCCCCACATTTTGATGCTCTGTGTCCCCACATTCTGTTTGTCTGAGCCCCCAAACTGTTCTGGTCTACGTCCAACTTTCTGCTGGTCTGAGTCCCATATTCTGCAGGTCTGAGTTCCCACATTCTGAAGGTTTGAGCCTCCATATTCTGTTGGTTTTAGACCCCATATTCTGCTGGTCTGAGTCCCCACAATCTGCTGGTCTGAGTCCACACATTCTGCTGGTCTGAGTCCCCACGTTTTGCTGGTCTTAGTACCCACATTCTGCTGGTCTGAGTCACCAAATATTGTTGGGCTAGATACCCAAACTTTGATGATCTGTGTCCCCACATTCTGCTGGTCTGAGTCACAACATTTTGCTGCTCTACATCCCCACATTTTGATGCTCTGTGTCCCCATTTTCTGCTGGTCTGAGTCCTCACATTCGGCTGGTCTGAGTCACCACATTCTTCTGGTCTACGTCCAACTTTCCCTTGGTCTGAGTCCCAAATTCTGCTGGTCTGAGCACCCACATTCTGCTGGTCTGAGTCCCACATACTGCTGGTCTGAGCCCCCACATTCTGCTGGTCTGAGCCCCCACATTCTGCTGGTCTGAGCCCCCACATTCTGCTGGTCTGAGACCCCACATTCTGCTGGTCTGAGACCCCACATTCAGCTGGTCTGAGCCCCCACATTCTGCAGGTCTGAGACACCACATTCTGCTGGTCTGAGTCCCCAAATTCTGCAGGTCTGAGTCCCAATTTCTGCTGGTCTAAGCCCCCACATTCAGCTGGTATGTGTCCCACATTCTGCTGGTCTGAGTCCCCAAAATCTGCTGGTCTGAGTCCCCACATTTTGCTGGTCTGAGTCACCAAATTTTTCTGGTCTACATCCCCACATGTTGATGCTCTGAGTCACCACATTCTGCTGGTCTGTGTCCCCTTTTCTGCTGGTCTGAGTCCCCACATTTTGCTGGTCTGAGTCCCCACATTTTGCTGGTCTGAGTCCCCACATTCTGCTGTTCTGAGTCCCCATATTCTGGTGGTCTGAGTCCCCAAATTCTGCTGGTCAGATTCCCCACATTCCGCTGGTATGGTCCCCACATTCTGCTGGTCTGAGTCCCACAATCTGCTGTTCTGAGCCCCCAAATTATGCTAGTCTGAGGCCCACAGTTTGATGCTTTGAGCCGCCACTTTCTGCTCGTCTGTGTCACCACTTTCTGCTGGTCTGAGGCCCACATTTTGATGTGCTGTGTCCCCACATTCTGCCGGTCTGAGTCACCACATTCTGCTGGTCTGAGTCCCCACATTCTGCGGGTCTGAGTCTCCACATTTTGCTGGTCTGAGTCACCACATTCTGCTGGTCTGAGTCCCCACATTCTGCTGTACAGACTCCCCAAATTTTGCTGGTCTGAGTCCCCACATTCTGCTGGATGAGTCACCAAATTCTGCTGGTCTAGGTCCCCAAATTTTATTGCTCTGAGTCCCCACATTCTGCTGGTCTGAATCCCCACATTCTGCTGGTCTGAATCCCCACATTCTGCTGGACTGAGTCCCCACATTCTGCTGGTCTCAGTCCCCACAATTCTGCTGGTCTGAGTCACCACATTCTGCTGGTCTGAGTCCCCAAATTCTGCTGGTCTGAGTCACCAAATTCTGCTGCTCTGAGTCACCAAATATTGTTGGGCTAGATACCCAAATTTTGATGATCTGTGTCCCCACATTCTGCTGGTCTGAGTCACCATATTTTGCTGGTCTACATCCCCACATTTTGATGCTCTGTGTCCCCATTTTCTGCTGGTCTGAGTCCCCACATTCTGCTGGTCTGAGTCACCACATTCTTCTGGTCTACGTCCAACTTTCCGCTGGTCTGAGTCCCAAATTCTGCTGGTCTGAGCACCCACATTCTGCTGGTCTGAGTCCCACATACTGCTGGTCTGAGTCCAACTTTCCGCTGGTCTGAGCCCCCACATTCTGCTGGTCTGAGCCCCCACATTCTGCTGGTCTGAGCCCCCACATTCTGCTGGTCTGAGACCCCACATTCTGCTGGTCTGAGTCCCCAAATTCTGCAGGTCTGAGTCCCAATTTCTGCTGGTCTGAGCCCCCACATTCTGCTGGTATGTGTCCCACTTTCTGCTGGTCTGAGTCCCAAATTCTGCTGGTATGAGTCCCACATTCTGCAGGTTTGAGCCCCCATATTCTGCTGGTCTGAGTCTCCACATTCTGCTGGTCTGAGTCCCCACATTTTGCTTGTCCAATTCCCCACATTCTTATGGTCTGAGTCCCCACATTCTGCTGGTCTGAGTCCCCACATTCTGCTGGTCTGAGCCCCCACATTCTGCTGGTCTAGAACCCAACATTCTGCTGGTCTGAGTCCCCAAATTCTGCAGGTCTGAGTCCCAATTTCTGCTGGTCTGAGCCCCCACATTCTGCTGGTATGTGTCCCACTTTCTGCTGGTCTGAGTCCCAAATTCTGCTGGTATGAGTCCCACATTCTGCAGGTTTGAGCCCCCATATTCTGCTGGTCTCAGTCTCCACATTCTGCTGGTCTGAGTCCCCACATTTTGCTTGTCCAATTCCCCACATTCTTATGGTCTGAGTCCCCACATTCTGCTGGTCTGAGTCCCCACATTCTGCTGGTCTGAGTCTCCACATTCTGCTGGTCTGAGTCCCAACATTCTGCTGGGCTGAGTCTCCACATTTTGATCCTCTTTGTCCCCACATTCTGCAGGTCTGAGTCCCCACATTTTGCTGGTCTGAGTCCCCACATTCTGCTGGTCTGAGTCCCCATATTCTGGTGGTCTGAGTCCCCAAATTCTGCTGGTCAGATTCCCCACATTCCGCTGGTATGGTCCCCACATTCTGCTGGTCTGAGTCCCACAATCTGCTGTTCTGAGCCCCCAAATTATGCTAGTCTGAGGCCCACAATTTGATGCTTTGAGCCGCCACTTTCTGCTGGTCTGTGTCACCACTTTCTGCTGGTCTGAGGCCCACATTTTGATGTTCTGTGTCCCCACATTCTGCCGGTCTGAGTCCCCACATTCTGCTGGTCTGAGTCCCCACATTCTGCGGGTCTGAGTCTCCACATTTTGCTGGTCTGATTCACCACATTCTGCTTGTCTGAGTCCCCACATTCTGCTGTACAGACTCCCCAAATTTTGCTGGTCTGAGTCCCCACATTCTGCTGGATGAGTCACCAAATTCTGCTGGTCTAGGTCCCCAAATTTTATTGCTCTGTGTCCCCACATTCTGCTGGTCTGAATCCCCAAATTCTGCTGGTCTGAATCCCCACATTCTGCTGGGCTGAGTCCCCACATTCTGCTGGTCTGAGTCCCCACATTCTGCTGGTCTGAGTCACCACATTCTGCTGGTCTGAGTCCCCAAATTCTGCTGGTCTGAGTCACCAAATTCTGCTGCTCTGAGTCACCAAATATTGTTGGGCTAGATACCCAAATTTTGATGATCTGTGTCCCCACATTCTGCTGGTCTGAGTCACCATATTTTGCTGGTCTACATCCCCACATTTTGATGCTCTGTGTCCCCATTTTCTGCTGGTCTGAGTCCCCACATTCTGCTGGTCTGAGTCACCACATTCTTCTGGTCTACGTCCAACTTTCCGCTGGTCTGAGTCCCAAATTCTGCTGGTCTGAGCACCCACATTCTGCTGGTCTGAGTCCCACATACTGCTGGTCTGAGTCCAACTTTCCGCTGGTCTGAGCCCCCACATTCTGCTGGTCTGAGCCCCCACATTCTGCTGGTCTGAGCCCCCACATTCTGCTGGACTGAGCCCCCACATTCTGCTGGTATGTGTCCCACTTTCTGCTGGTCTGAGTCCCAAATTCTGCTGGTATGAGTCCCACATTCTGCAGGTTTGAGCCCCCATATTCTGCTGGTCTGAGTCTCCACATTCTGCTGGTCTGAGTCCCCACATTTTGCTTGTCCAATTCCCCACATTCTTCTGGTCTGAGTCCCCACATTCTGCTGGTCTGAGTCCCCATTTTCTGCTGGGCTGAGTCTCCACATTTTGATCCTCTTTGTCCCCACATTCTGCTGGTCTGAGTCCCCACATTCTGCTGGTCTGAGTCCCCACATTCTGCTGGTCTGAGTCCCCACATTCTGCTGGTCTGAGTCCCCATTTTCTGCTGGGCTGAGTCTCCACATTTTGATCCTCTTTGTCCCCACATTCTGCAGGTCTGAGTCCCCACATTTTGCTGGTCTGAGTCCCCACATTCTGCTGGTCTGAGTCCCCAAAATCTGCTGGTCTGAGTCCCCACATTTTGCTGGTCGGAGTCCCGACATTTTGCTCTTCGGAGTGCCCACATTCTGCTGGTCTGAGCCTCCACATTTTGCCTGTCTGAGTCCCCACATTCTGCTGGTCTGAGTCACCACATTCTGCTGGTCTGAGTCACCAAATTCTGCTGGTCTAGGTCCCCACATTTTGATGCTCTGTGTCCCCATATTCTGCTGGTCTGAGTCCCCACATTCTGCTGTTCTGAGTCCCCAAATTCTGCTGGTCTGAGTCCCCACATTCTGCTGGTCTGAGTCCCCACATTCTGCTGGTCTGAGTCCCCACATTCTGCTGGTCTGAGTCCCCACATTTTGCTGGTCGGAGTCCCGGCATTTTGCTCTTCGGAGTGCCCACATTCTGCTGGTCTGAGTCTCCACATTTTGCCTGTCTGAGTCCCCACATTCTGCTGGTCTGAGTCCCCACATTCTGCTGGGCTGAGTCTCCACATTTTGATCCTCTTTTTCCCCACATTCTGCAGGTCTGAGTCCCCACATTTTGCTGGTCTGAGTCACCACATTCTGCTGGTCTGAGGCACCAAATTCTGCTGGTCTAGGTCCCCACATTTTGATGCTCCGTGTCCCCACATTCTGCCGGTCTGTGTCCCCATATTCTACTGGTCTGAGTCCCCACATTTTGCTGGTCTGAGTCCCCACATTCTGCTGGTCTTAGTCCCCACATTCTGCTGGTCTGAGTCCCCACATTCCGCTGGTCTGGGTCCCCACATTTTGCTGGTCTGAGTCCCCACATTCTGCTGGTCTGAGTCCCCACATTTTGCTGGTCTGAGTCCAAATTTCTCCTGGTCTGATCCCCCACATTCTGCTGGCCTAGGTCCCACCTTCTAATGATTTGAGTCCCAAATTCTGCTGGTCTCAGTACCACTTTCTGCTGGTCTGAGCCATCACATTCTGCTGGTCTGAGCCATCACATTCTGCTGGACTGAGTCCCACTTTCTGTTGGTCAGCTCCCCCAAAATCTGATAGTCTGAGCCCTCACATTTTCCTGCTCTAAGGCCCCACATTCTTCTGGTCTGAGTCTAACTTTCTGCTGGTCTGAGTCTCCAAATTCTGCTGGTCTGAGTCCCCACATTCTGCTGGTCTGAGTCTCCACATTTTGCTGGCCTGAGTCCCCACATTCTGCTGAACTCAGTCTACACATTCTGCTGGTCTGAGTCACCAAATTCTGCTGGTCTAGGGCCCCACATTTTGATGCTCTGTGTCCCCACATTCTGTTTGTCTGAGCCCCCAAACTGTTCTGGTCTACGTCCAAATTTCTGCTGGTCTGAGTCCCATATTCTGCTGGTCTGAGTTCCCACATTCTGCAGGTTTGAGCCTCCATATTCTGTTGGTTTTAGACCCCATATTCTGCTGGTCTGAGTCCCCACAATCTGCTGGTCTGAGTCCACACATTCTGCTGGTCTGAGTCCCCACATTTTGCTGGTCTTAGTACCCACATTCTGCTGGTCTGAGTCACCAAATATTGTTGGGCTAGATACCCAAATTTTGATGATCTGTGTCCCCACATTCTGCTGGTCTGAGTCACAACATTTTGCTGGTCTCCATCCCCACATTTTGATGCTCTGTGTCCCCATTTTCTGCTGGTCGGAGTCCTCACATTCGGTTGGTCTGAGTCACCACATTCTTCTGGTCTGAGTCACCACATTCTTCTGGTCTACGTCCAACTTTCCCTTGGTCTGAGTCCCAAATTCTGCTGGGCTGAGCACCCACTTTCTGCTGGTCTGAGTCCCACATACTGCTGGTCTGAGTTCAACTTTCTGCCGGTCTGAGCCCCCACATTCTGCTGGTCTGAGCCCCCACATTCTGCTGGTCTGAGCCCCCACATTCTGCTGGTCTGAGCCCCCACATTCTGCTGGTCTGAGACCCTACATTCTGCTGGTCTGAGACCCCACATTCTGCAGGTCTGAGACCCCACATTCTGCTGGTCTGAGTCCCCAAATTCTGCAGGTCTGAGTCCCAATTTCTGCTGGTCTGAGCCCCCACATTCAGCTGGTATGTGTCCCACATTCTGCTGGTCTGAGTCCCCAAAATCTGCTGGTCTGAGTCCCCACATTTTGCTGTTCTGAGGCCCGACATTTTGCTCTTCGGAGTGCCCACATTCTGCTGGTCTGAGTCACCAAATTTTGCTGGTCTACATCCCCACATGTCGATGCTCTGAGTCACCACATTCTGCTGGTCTGTGTCCACTTTTCTGCTTGTCTGAGTCCCCACATTTTGCTGGTCTGATTCCCCACATTTTGCTGGTCTGAGTCCCCACATTCTGCTGTTCTGAGTCCCCATATTCTGGTGGTCTGAGTCCCCAAATTCTGCTGGTCAGATTCCCCACATTCCGCTGGTATGGTCCCCACATTCTGCTGGTCTGAGTCCCACAATCTGCTGTTCTGAGCCCCCAAATTATGCTAGTCTGAGGCCCACAATTTGATGCTTTGAGCCGCCACTTTCTGCTGGTCTGTGTCACCAATTTCTGCTGGTCTGAGGCCCACATTCTGCTGGTTTGAGTCCCCACATTCTGCGGGTCTGAGTCCTCACATTCTGCTGTACAGATTCCCCAAATTTTGCTGGTCTGAGTCCCCACATTCTGCTGGATGAGTCACCAAATTCTGCTGGTCTAGGTCCCCAAATTTTATTGCTCTGAGTCCCCACATTCTGCTGGTCTGATTCCCCAAATTCTGCTGGTCTGAATCCCCACATTCTGCTGGGCTGAGTCCCCACATTCTGCTGGTCTGAGTCCCCACATTCTGCTGGTCTGAGTCACCACATTCTGCTGGTCTGAGTCCCCAAATTCTGCTGGTCTGAGTCACCAAATTCTGCTGCTCTGAGTCACCAAATATTGTTGGGCTAGATACCCAAATTTTGATGATCTGTGTCCCCACATTCTGCTGGTCTGAGTCACCACATTTTGCTGGTCTACATCCCCACATTTTGATGCTCTGTGTCCCCATTTTCTGCTGGTCTGAGTCCCCACATTCTGCTGGTCTGAGTCACCACATTCTTCTGGTCTACGTCCAACTTTCCGCTGGTCTGAGTCCCAAATTCTGCTGGTCTGAGCACCCACATTCTGCTGGTCTGAGTCCCACATACTGCTGGTCTGAGTCCAACTTTCCGCTGGTCTGAGCCCCCACATTCTGCTGGTCTGAGCCCCCACATTCTGCTGGTCTGAGCCCCCACATTCTGCTGGTCTGAGACCCCACATTCTGCTGGTCTGAGTCCCCAAATTCTGCAGGTCTGAGTCCCAATTTCTGCTGGTCTGAGCCCCCACATTCTGCTGGTATGTGTCCCACTTTCTGCTGGTCTGAGTCCCAAATTCAGCTGGTATGAGTCCCACATTCTGCAGGTTTGAGCCCCCATATTCTGCTGGTCTGAGTCTCCACATTCTGCTGGTCTGAGTCCCCACATTTTGCTTGTCCAATTCCCAACATTCTTCTGGTCTGAGTCCCCACATTCTGCTGGTCTGAGTCCCCACATTCTGCTGGTCTGAGTCCCCACATTCTGCTGGTCTGAGTCCCCACATTCTGCTGGGCTGAGTCTCCACATTTTGATCCTCTTTGTCCCCACATTCTGCAGGTCTGAGTCCGCACATTTTGCTGGTCTGAGTCCCCACATTCTGCTGGTCTGAGTCCCCAAAATCTGCTGGTCTGAGTCCCCACATTTTGCTGGTCGGAGTCCCGACATTTTGCTCTTCGGAGTGCCCACATTCTGCTGGTCTGAGTCTCCACATTTTGCCTGTCTGAGTCCCCACATTCTGCTGGTCTGAGTCACCACATTCTGCTGGTCTGAGTCACCAAATTCTGCTGGTCTGAGTCCCACATACTGCTGGTCTGAGTCCAACTTTCCGCTGGTCTGAGCCCCCACATTCTGCTGGTCTGAGCCCCCACATTCTGCTGGTCTGAGCCCCCACATTCTGCTGGTCTGAGACCCCACATTCTGCTGGTCTGAGTCCCCAAATTCTGCAGGTCTGAGTCCCAATTTCTGCTGGTCTGAGCCCCCACATTCTGCTGGTATGTGTCCCACTTTCTGCTGGTCTGAGTCCCAAATTCTGCTGGTATGAGTCCCACATTCTGCAGGTTTGAGCCCCCATATTCTGCTGGTCTGAGTCTCCACATTCTGCTGGTCTGAGTCCCCACATTTTGCTTGTCCAATTCCCCACATTCTTATGGTCTGAGTCCCCACATTCTGCTGGTCTGAGTCCCCACATTCTGCTGGTCTGAGCCCCCACATTCTGCTGGTCTAGAACCCAACATTCTGCTGGTCTGAGTCCCCAAATTCTGCAGGTCTGAGTCCCAATTTCTGCTGGTCTGAGCCCCCACATTCTGCTGGTATGTGTCCCACTTTCTGCTGGTCTGAGTCCCAAATTCTGCTGGTATGAGTCCCACATTCTGCAGGTTTGAGCCCCCATATTCTGCTGGTCTCAGTCTCCACATTCTGCTGGTCTGAGTCCCCACATTTTGCTTGTCCAATTCCCCACATTCTTATGGTCTGAGTCCCCACATTCTGCTGGTCTGAGTCCCCACATTCTGCTGGTCTGAGTCTCCACATTCTGCTGGTCTGAGTCCCAACATTCTGCTGGGCTGAGTCTCCACATTTTGATCCTCTTTGTCCCCACATTCTGCAGGTCTGAGTCCCCACATTTTGCTGGTCTGAGTCCCCACATTCTGCTGGTCTGAGTCCCCATATTCTGGTGGTCTGAGTCCCCAAATTCTGCTGGTCAGATTCCCCACATTCCGCTGGTATGGTCCCCACATTCTGCTGGTCTGAGTCCCACAATCTGCTGTTCTGAGCCCCCAAATTATGCTAGTCTGAGGCCCACAATTTGATGCTTTGAGCCGCCACTTTCTGCTGGTCTGTGTCACCACTTTCTGCTGGTCTGAGGCCCACATTTTGATGTTCTGTGTCCCCACATTCTGCCGGTCTGAGTCCCCACATTCTGCTGGTCTGAGTCCCCACATTCTGCGGGTCTGAGTCTCCACATTTTGCTGGTCTGATTCACCACATTCTGCTTGTCTGAGTCCCCACATTCTGCTGTACAGACTCCCCAAATTTTGCTGGTCTGAGTCCCCACATTCTGCTGGATGAGTCACCAAATTCTGCTGGTCTAGGTCCCCAAATTTTATTGCTCTGTGTCCCCACATTCTGCTGGTCTGAATCCCCAAATTCTGCTGGTCTGAATCCCCACATTCTGCTGGGCTGAGTCCCCACATTCTGCTGGTCTGAGTCCCCACATTCTGCTGGTCTGAGTCACCACATTCTGCTGGTCTGAGTCCCCAAATTCTGCTGGTCTGAGTCACCAAATTCTGCTGCTCTGAGTCACCAAATATTGTTGGGCTAGATACCCAAATTTTGATGATCTGTGTCCCCACATTCTGCTGGTCTGAGTCACCATATTTTGCTGGTCTACATCCCCACATTTTGATGCTCTGTGTCCCCATTTTCTGCTGGTCTGAGTCCCCACATTCTGCTGGTCTGAGTCACCACATTCTTCTGGTCTACGTCCAACTTTCCGCTGGTCTGAGTCCCAAATTCTGCTGGTCTGAGCACCCACATTCTGCTGGTCTGAGTCCCACATACTGCTGGTCTGAGTCCAACTTTCCGCTGGTCTGAGCCCCCACATTCTGCTGGTCTGAGCCCCCACATTCTGCTGGTCTGAGCCCCCACATTCTGCTGGACTGAGCCCCCACATTCTGCTGGTATGTGTCCCACTTTCTGCTGGTCTGAGTCCCAAATTCTGCTGGTATGAGTCCCACATTCTGCAGGTTTGAGCCCCCATATTCTGCTGGTCTGAGTCTCCACATTCTGCTGGTCTGAGTCCCCACATTTTGCTTGTCCAATTCCCCACATTCTTCTGGTCTGAGTCCCCACATTCTGCTGGTCTGAGTCCCCATTTTCTGCTGGGCTGAGTCTCCACATTTTGATCCTCTTTGTCCCCACATTCTGCTGGTCTGAGTCCCCACATTCTGCTGGTCTGAGTCCCCACATTCTGCTGGTCTGAGTCCCCACATTCTGCTGGTCTGAGTCCCCATTTTCTGCTGGGCTGAGTCTCCACATTTTGATCCTCTTTGTCCCCACATTCTGCAGGTCTGAGTCCCCACATTTTGCTGGTCTGAGTCCCCACATTCTGCTGGTCTGAGTCCCCAAAATCTGCTGGTCTGAGTCCCCACATTTTGCTGGTCGGAGTCCCGACATTTTGCTCTTCGGAGTGCCCACATTCTGCTGGTCTGAGCCTCCACATTTTGCCTGTCTGAGTCCCCACATTCTGCTGGTCTGAGTCACCACATTCTGCTGGTCTGAGTCACCAAATTCTGCTGGTCTAGGTCCCCACATTTTGATGCTCTGTGTCCCCATATTCTGCTGGTCTGAGTCCCCACATTCTGCTGTTCTGAGTCCCCAAATTCTGCTGGTCTGAGTCCCCACATTCTGCTGGTCTGAGTCCCCACATTCTGCTGGTCTGAGTCCCCACATTCTGCTGGTCTGAGTCCCCACATTTTGCTGGTCGGAGTCCCGGCATTTTGCTCTTCGGAGTGCCCACATTCTGCTGGTCTGAGTCTCCACATTTTGCCTGTCTGAGTCCCCACATTCTGCTGGTCTGAGTCCCCACATTCTGCTGGGCTGAGTCTCCACATTTTGATCCTCTTTTTCCCCACATTCTGCAGGTCTGAGTCCCCACATTTTGCTGGTCTGAGTCACCACATTCTGCTGGTCTGAGGCACCAAATTCTGCTGGTCTAGGTCCCCACATTTTGATGCTCCGTGTCCCCACATTCTGCCGGTCTGTGTCCCCATATTCTACTGGTCTGAGTCCCCACATTTTGCTGGTCTGAGTCCCCACATTCTGCTGGTCTTAGTCCCCACATTCTGCTGGTCTGAGTCCCCACATTCCGCTGGTCTGGGTCCCCACATTTTGCTGGTCTGAGTCCCCACATTCTGCTGGTCTGAGTCCCCACATTTTGCTGGTCTGAGTCCAAATTTCTCCTGGTCTGATCCCCCACATTCTGCTGGCCTAGGTCCCACCTTCTAATGATTTGAGTCCCAAATTCTGCTGGTCTCAGTACCACTTTCTGCTGGTCTGAGCCATCACATTCTGCTGGTCTGAGCCATCACATTCTGCTGGACTGAGTCCCACTTTCTGTTGGTCAGCTCCCCCAAAATCTGATAGTCTGAGCCCTCACATTTTCCTGCTCTAAGGCCCCACATTCTTCTGGTCTGAGTCTAACTTTCTGCTGGTCTGAGTCTCCAAATTCTGCTGGTCTGAGTCCCCACATTCTGCTGGTCTGAGTCTCCACATTTTGCTGGCCTGAGTCCCCACATTCTGCTGAACTCAGTCTACACATTCTGCTGGTCTGAGTCACCAAATTCTGCTGGTCTAGGGCCCCACATTTTGATGCTCTGTGTCCCCACATTCTGTTTGTCTGAGCCCCCAAACTGTTCTGGTCTACGTCCAAATTTCTGCTGGTCTGAGTCCCATATTCTGCTGGTCTGAGTTCCCACATTCTGCAGGTTTGAGCCTCCATATTCTGTTGGTTTTAGACCCCATATTCTGCTGGTCTGAGTCCCCACAATCTGCTGGTCTGAGTCCACACATTCTGCTGGTCTGAGTCCCCACATTTTGCTGGTCTTAGTACCCACATTCTGCTGGTCTGAATCACCAAATATTGTTGGGCTAGATACCCAAATTTTGATGATCTGTGTCCCCACATTCTGCTGGTCTGAGTCACAACATTTTGCTGGTCTCCATCCCCACATTTTGATGCTCTGTGTCCCCATTTTCTGCTGGTCGGAGTCCTCACATTCGGTTGGTCTGAGTCACCACATTCTTCTGGTCTGAGTCACCACATTCTTCTGGTCTACGTCCAACTTTCCCTTGGTCTGAGTCCCAAATTCTGCTGGGCTGAGCACCCACTTTCTGCTGGTCTGAGTCCCACATACTGCTGGTCTGAGTTCAACTTTCTGCCGGTCTGAGCCCCCACATTCTGCTGGTCTGAGCCCCCACATTCTGCTGGTCTGAGCCCCCACATTCTGCTGGTCTGAGCCCCCACATTCTGCTGGTCTGAGACCCTACATTCTGCTGGTCTGAGACCCCACATTCTGCAGGTCTGAGACCCCACATTCTGCTGGTCTGAGTCCCCAAATTCTGCAGGTCTGAGTCCCAATTTCTGCTGGTCTGAGCCCCCACATTCAGCTGGTATGTGTCCCACATTCTGCTGGTCTGAGTCCCCAAAATCTGCTGGTCTGAGTCCCCACATTTTGCTGTTCTGAGGCCCGACATTTTGCTCTTCGGAGTGCCCACATTCTGCTGGTCTGAGTCACCAAATTTTGCTGGTCTACATCCCCACATGTCGATGCTCTGAGTCACCACATTCTGCTGGTCTGTGTCCACTTTTCTGCTTGTCTGAGTCCCCACATTTTGCTGGTCTGATTCCCCACATTTTGCTGGTCTGAGTCCCCACATTCTGCTGTTCTGAGTCCCCATATTCTGGTGGTCTGAGTCCCCAAATTCTGCTGGTCAGATTCCCCACATTCCGCTGGTATGGTCCCCACATTCTGCTGGTCTGAGTCCCACAATCTGCTGTTCTGAGCCCCCAAATTATGCTAGTCTGAGGCCCACAATTTGATGCTTTGAGCCGCCACTTTCTGCTGGTCTGTGTCACCAATTTCTGCTGGTCTGAGGCCCACATTCTGCTGGTTTGAGTCCCCACATTCTGCGGGTCTGAGTCCTCACATTCTGCTGTACAGATTCCCCAAATTTTGCTGGTCTGAGTCCCCACATTCTGCTGGATGAGTCACCAAATTCTGCTGGTCTAGGTCCCCAAATTTTATTGCTCTGAGTCCCCACATTCTGCTGGTCTGATTCCCCAAATTCTGCTGGTCTGAATCCCCACATTCTGCTGGGCTGAGTCCCCACATTCTGCTGGTCTGAGTCCCCACATTCTGCTGGTCTGAGTCACCACATTCTGCTGGTCTGAGTCCCCAAATTCTGCTGGTCTGAGTCACCAAATTCTGCTGCTCTGAGTCACCAAATATTGTTGGGCTAGATACCCAAATTTTGATGATCTGTGTCCCCACATTCTGCTGGTCTGAGTCACCACATTTTGCTGGTCTACATCCCCACATTTTGATGCTCTGTGTCCCCATTTTCTGCTGGTCTGAGTCCCCACATTCTGCTGGTCTGAGTCACCACATTCTTCTGGTCTACGTCCAACTTTCCGCTGGTCTGAGTCCCAAATTCTGCTGGTCTGAGCACCCACATTCTGCTGGTCTGAGTCCCACATACTGCTGGTCTGAGTCCAACTTTCCGCTGGTCTGAGCCCCCACATTCTGCTGGTCTGAGCCCCCACATTCTGCTGGTCTGAGCCCCCACATTCTGCTGGTCTGAGACCCCACATTCTGCTGGTCTGAGTCCCCAAATTCTGCAGGTCTGAGTCCCAATTTCTGCTGGTCTGAGCCCCCACATTCTGCTGGTATGTGTCCCACTTTCTGCTGGTCTGAGTCCCAAATTCAGCTGGTATGAGTCCCACATTCTGCAGGTTTGAGCCCCCATATTCTGCTGGTCTGAGTCTCCACATTCTGCTGGTCTGAGTCCCCACATTTTGCTTGTCCAATTCCCAACATTCTTCTGGTCTGAGTCCCCACATTCTGCTGGTCTGAGTCCCCACATTCTGCTGGTCTGAGTCCCCACATTCTGCTGGTCTGAGTCCCCACATTCTGCTGGGCTGAGTCTCCACATTTTGATCCTCTTTGTCCCCACATTCTGCAGGTCTGAGTCCGCACATTTTGCTGGTCTGAGTCCCCACATTCTGCTGGTCTGAGTCCCCAAAATCTGCTGGTCTGAGTCCCCACATTTTGCTGGTCGGAGTCCCGACATTTTGCTCTTCGGAGTGCCCACATTCTGCTGGCTGAGTCTCCACATTTTGCCTGTCTGAGTCCCCACATTCTGCTGGTCTGAGTCACCACATTCTGCTGGTCTGAGTCACCAAATTCTGCTGGTCTAGGTCCCCACATTTTGATGCTCTGTGTCCCCACATTCTGCTGGTCTGAGTCCCCACATTCTGCTGTTCTGAGTCCCCAAATTCTGCTGGTCTGAGTCCCCACATTCTGCTGGTCTGAGTCCCCACATTCTGCTGGACTGAGCCCCCACATTCTGCTGGTCTGAGTCCCCACATTTTGCTGGTATGAGTCCCCACATTCCGCTGGTCGTGGTCCCCACATTTTGATGCTCTGTGTTCCCAAATTCTGCTGGTCTGAGTCCCCACATTCTGCTGGTCTGAGTCCCTACATTTTGCTGGTCCGAGTCCCCACATTCTTCTGGTCTGAGTCCCCACATTCTGCTGGTCTGAGTCCCCACATTCTGCTGGTCTGAGTCCCCACATTCTGCTGGTCTGAGTCCCCACATTCTGCTGGGCTGAGTCTCCACATTTTGATCCTCTTTGTCCCCACATTCTGCAGGTCTGAGTCCCCACATTTTGCTGGTCTGAGTCCCCACATTCTGCTGGTCTGAGTCCCACAATCTGCTGTTCTGAGCCCCCACATTATGCTAGTCTAAGGCCCACAATTTGTTGCTTGGAGCCTTCTCATTCTGCTGGTCTGTGTCACCACTTTCTGCAGGTTTGAGGCCACATTCTGCTGGTCTGAATCCCCACTTTCTGCTGGTCTGTGTCACCTCTTTCTGCAGGTCTGAGCCATCACATTCTGCTGTTCTGAGCCATCATATTCTGCTGGACTGAGTCCCACTTTCTGCTGGTCAGCTCCCCTAAAATTTGCTAGTCTGAGCCCTCACATTTTCCTGCTCTAAGGCCCCACATTCTTCTGGTCTGAGTCTAACTTTCCGCTGGTCTGAGTCTCCAAATTCTGCTGGTCTGAGTCCCCACATTCTGCTGGTCTGAGTCTCCACATTTTGCTGGCCTGAGTCCCCACATTCTGCTGTTCTCAGTCCACACATTCTGCTGGTCTGAGTCACCAAATTCTGCTGGTCTAGGTCCCCACATTTTGATGCTCTGTGTCCCCACATTCTGCTTGTCTGAGCCCCCAAATTGTTCTGGTCTACGTCCAACTTTCTGCTGGTCTGAGTCCCATATTCTGCTGGTCTGAGTCCCCACATTCTGCAGGTTTGAGCCTACATATTCTGATGGTCTTAGACCACATATTCTGCTGGTCTGAGTCCCCACATTCTGCTGGTCTGAGTCACCAAATATTGTTGGGCTAGATACCCAAATTTTGATGATCTGTGTCCCCACATTCTGCTGGTCCGAGTCACCATATTTTGCTGGTCTACATCCCCACGTTTTGATGCTCTGTGTCCCCATTTTCTGCTGGTCTGAGTCCTCACATTCGGCTGGTCTGAGTCACCACATTCTTCTGGTCTACGTCCAACTTTCCCTTGGTCTGAGTCCCAAATTCTGCTGGGCTGAGCACCCACATTCTGCTGGTCTGAGTCACACATACTGCTGGTCTGAGTCCAACTTTCTGCTGGTCTGAGCCCCCACATTCTGCTGGTCTGAGCCCCCACATTCTGCTGGTCTGAGCCCCCACATTCTGCTGGTCTGAGCCCCCACATTCAACTGGTCTGAGACCCCACATTCTGCTAATCTGAGACCCCACATTCTGCTGGTCTGAGCCCCCACATTCTGCAGGTCTGAGACCCCACATTCTGCTGGTCTGAGTCCCCAAATTCTGCAGGTCTGAGTCCCAATTTCTGCTGGTCTGAGCCCCCACATTCAGCTGGTATGTGTCCCACTTTCTGCTGGTATGCGTCCCAAATTCTGCTGGTATGAGTCCCACATTCTGCAGGTTTGAGCCCCCATATTCTGCTGGTCGGAGTCTCCACATTCTGCTGGTCTGAGACCCCACATTTTGCTGGTCCGAGTCCCCACATTCTTCTGGTCTGAGTCCCCACATTCTGCTGGTCTGAGTCCCCACATTCTGCTGGTCTGAGTGCCCACATTCTGCTGGTCTGAGTCACCACATTCTGCTGGGCTGAGTCTCCACAATTTGATCCTCTTTGTCCCCACATTCTGCAGGTCTGAGTCCCACATTTTGCTGGTCTGAGTCCCCACATTCTGCTGGTCTGAGTCCCCAAAATCTGCTGGTCTGAGTCCCCACATTTTGCTGGTCTGAGTCCCGACATTTTGCTCTTCGGAGTGCCCACATTCTGCTGGTCTGAGTCACCAAATTTTGCTGGTCTACATCCCCACATGTTGATGCTCTGAGTCACCACATTCTGCTGGTCCGTGTCCCCTTTTCTGCTGGTCTGAGTCACCACATCCTGCTGGTCTGAGTCCCCACATTTTGCTGGTCTGAGTCCCCACATTCTGCTGTTCTGAGTCCCCATATTCTGGTGGTCTGAGTCCCCAAATTCTGCTGGTCAGATTCCCCACATTCCGCTGGTATGGTCCCCACATTCTGATGGACTGAGTCCCACAATCTGCTCTTCTGAGCCCCCAAATTATGCTAGTCTGAGGCCCACAATTTGATGCTTTGAGCCGCCACTATCTGCTGGTCTGTGTCACCACTTTCTGCTGGTCTGAGGCCCACATTTTGATGTTCTGTGTCCCTACATTCTGCCGGTCTGAGTCCCCACATTCTGCTGGTCTGAGTCCCCAAATTCTGTGGGTCTGAGTCTCCAAATTTTGCTGGTCTGAGTCACCACATTCTGCTGGTCTGAGTCCCCCACATTCTGCTGTACAGACTCCCCAAATTTTGCTGGTCTGAGTCCCCACATTCTGCTGGATGAGTCACCAAATTCTGCTGGTCTAGGTCCCCAAATTTTATTGCTCTGAGTCCCCACATTCTGCTGGTCTGAATCCCCACATTCTGCTGGTCTGAATCCGCACATTCTGCTGGGCTGAGTCCCCACATTCTGCTGGTCTGAGTCCCCACATTCTGCTGGTCTGAGTCACCACATTCTGCTGGTCTGAGTCCCCAAATTCTGCTGGTCTGAGTCACCAAATTCTGCTGCTCTGAGTCACCAAATATTGTTGGGCTTGATACCCAAATTTTGATGATCTGTGTCCCCACATTCTGCTGGTCTGAGTCACCATATTTTGCTGGTCTACATCCCGACATTTTGATGCTCTGTGTCCCCATTTTCTGCTGGTCTGAGTCCCCACATTCTGCTGGTCTGAGTCACCACATTCTTCTGGTCTACGTCCAAATTTCCGCTGGTCTGAGTCCCAAATTCTGCTGGTCTGAGCCCCCACATTCTGCTGGTCTGAGCCCCCACATTCTGCTGGGTCTGAGACCCCACTTTCTGCTGGTCTGAGTCCCCAAATTCTGCAGGTCTGAGTTCCAGTTTCTGCTTGTCTGAGCCCCCACATTCTGCTGGTATGTGTCCCACTTTCTGCTGGTCAGCTCCCCTAAAATCTGCTAGTCTGAGCCCTCACATTTTCCTGCTCTAAGGCCCCACATTCTTCTGGTCTGAGTCTAACTTTCTGCTGGTCTGAGTCTCCAAATTCTGCTGGTCTGAGTCCCCACATTCTGCTGGTCTGAGTCTCCACATTTTGCTGGCCTGAGTCCCCACATTCTGCTGTTCTCAGTCCACACATTCTGCTGGTCTGAGTCACCAAATTCTGCTGGTCTAGGTCCCCACATTTTGATGCTCTGTGTCCCCACATTCTGCTTGTCTGAGCCCCCAAATTGTTCTGGTCTACGTCCAACTTTCTGCTGGTCTGAGTCCCATATTCTGCTGGTCTGAGTCCCCACATTCTGCAGGTTTGAGCCTACATATTCTGATGGTCTTAGACCCCATATTCTGCTGGTCTGAGTCCCCACATTCTGCTGGTCTGAGTCACCAAATATTGTTGGGCTAGATACCCAAATTTTGATGATCTGTGTCCCCACATTCTGCTGTTCCGAGTCACCATATTTTGCTGGTCTACATCCCCACATTTTGATGCTCTGTGTCCCCATTTTCTGCTGGTCTGAGTCCCCACATTCGGCTGGTCTGAGTCACCACATTCTTCTGGGCTACGTCCAACTTTCCCTTGGTCTGAGTCCCAAATTCTGCTGGGCTGAGCACCCACATTCTGCTGGTCTGAGTCCCACATACTGCTGGTCTGAGTCCAACTTTCTGCTGGTCTGAGCACCCACATTCTGCTGGTCTGAGCCCCCACATTCTGCTGGTCTGAGCCCCACAGTCTGCTGGTCTGAGACCCCACATTCTGCTGGTCTGAGACCCCACATTCTGCTGGTCTGAGACCCCACATTCTGCTGGTCTGAGCCCCCACATTCTGCAGGTCTGAGACCCCACATTCTGCTGGTCTGAGTCCCCAAATTCTGCAGGTCTGAGTCCCAATTTCTGCTGGTCTGAGCCCCCACATTCAGCTGGCATGTGTCCCACTTTCTGCTGGTCTGAGTCCCAAATTCTGCTGGTATGAGTCCCACATTCTGCAGGTTTGAGCCCCCACATTCTGCTGGTCGGAGTCTCCACATTCTGCTGGTCTGAGTCCCCACATTTTGCTGGTCCGAGTCCCCACATTCTTCTGGTCTGAGTCCCCACATTCTGCTGGTCTGAGTCCCCACATTCTGCTGGTCTGAGTCCCCACATTCTGCTGGGCTGAGTCTCCACATTTTGATCCTCTTTGTCCCCACATTCTGCAGGTCTGAGTCCCCACATTTTGCTGGTCTGAGTCCCCACATTCTGCTGGTCTGAGTCCCCAAAATCTGCTGGTCTGAGTCCCCACATTTTGCTGGTCTGAGTCCCGACATTTTGCTCTTCGGAGTGCCCACATTCTGCTGGTCTGAGTCACCAAATTTTGCTGGTCTACATCCTCACATGTTGATGCTCTGAGTCACCACATTCTGCTGGTCTGTGTCCCCTTTTCTGCTGGTCTGAGTCCCCACATTTTGCTGGTCTGAGTCCCCACATTTTGCTGGTCTGAGTCCCCACATTCTGCTGTTCTGAGTCCCCATATTCTGATGGTCTGAGTCCCCAAATTCTGCTGTCAGATTCCGCACATTCCGCTGGTATGGTCCCCATATTCTGCTGGTCTGAGTCCCACAATCTGCTGTTCTGAGCCCCCAAATTATGCTAGTCTGAGGCCCACAATTTGATGCTTTGAGCCGCCACTTTCTGCTGGTCTGTGTCACCACTTTCTGCTGGTCTGAGGCCCACATTATGATGTTCTGTGTCCCCACATTCTGCCGGTCTGAGTCCCCACTTTCTGCTGGTCTGAGTCCCCACATTCTGCGGGTCTGAGTCCCACATTTTGCTGGTCTGAGTCACCACATTCTGCTGGTCTGAGTCCCCACATTCTGCTGTACAGACTCCCCAAATTTTGCTGGTCTGAGTCCCCACATTCTGCTGGATGAGTCACCAAATTCTGCTGGTCTAGGTCCCAAATTTTATTGCTCTGAGTCCCCACATTCTGCTGGTCTGAATCCCACATTCTGCTGGTCTGAATCCCCACATTCTGCTGGGCTGAGTCCCCACATTCTGCTGGTCTGAGTCCCCACATTCTGCTGGTCTGAGTCACCACATTCTGCTGGTCTGAGTCCCCAAATTCTGCTGGTCTGAGTCACCAAATTCTGCTGCTCTGAGTCACCAAATATTGTTGGGCTAGATACCCAAATTTTGATGATCTGTGTCCCCACATTCTGCTGGTCTGAGTCACCATATTTTGCTGGTCTACATCCCCACATTTTGATGCTCTGTGTCCCCATTTTCTGCTGGTCTGAGTCCCCACATTCTGCTGGTCTGTGTCACCACATTCTTCTGGTCTACGTCCAACTTTCCACTGGTCTGAGTCCCAAATTCTGCTGGTCTGAGCACCCACATTCTGCAGGTCTGAGTCCCACATACTGCTGGGCTGAGTCCAACTTTCAACTGGTCTGAGACCCCACATTCTGCTGGTCTGAGCCCCCACATTCTGCTGGTCTGAGCCCCCACATTCTGCTGGTCTGAGACCCCACTTTCTGCTGGTCTGAGTCCCCAAATTCTGCAGGTCTGAGTCCCAATTTCTGCTGGTCTGAGCCCCCACATTCTGCTGGTATGTGTCCCACTTTCTGCTGGTCTGAGTCCCAAATTCTGCTGGTATGAGTCCCACATTCTGCAGGTTTGAGCCCCCATATTCTGCTGGTCTGAGTCTCCACATTCTGCTGGTCTGAGTCCCCACATTTTGCTTGTCCAATTCCCAACATTCTTCTGGTCTGAGTCCCCACATTCTGCTGGTCTGAGTCCCCACATTCTGCTGGTCTGAGTCCCCACATTCTGCTGGTCTGAGTCCCCACATTCTGCTGGGCTGAGTCTCCACATTTTGATCCTCTTTGTCCCCACATTCTGCAGGTCTGAGTCCGCACATTTTGCTGGTCTGAGTCCCCACATTCTGCTGGTCTGAGTCCCCAAAATCTGCTGGTCTGAGTCCCCACATTTTGCTGGTCGGAGTCCCGACATTTTGCTCTTCGGAGTGCCCACATTCTGCTGGTCTGAGTCTCCACATTTTGCCTGTCTGAGTCCCCACATTCTGCTGGTCTGAGTCACCACATTCTGCTGGTCTGAGTCACCAAATTCTGCTGGTCTAGGTCCCCACATTTTGATGCTCTGTGTCCCCACATTCTGCTGGTCTGAGTCCCCCACATTCTGCTGTTCTGAGTCCCCAAATTCTGCTGGTCTGATTCCCCTCATTCTGCTGGTCTGAGTCCCCACATTCTGCTGGACTGAGCCCCCACATTCTGCTGGTCTGAGTCCCCACATTTTGCTGGTATGAGTCCCCACATTCCGCTGGTCGTGGTCCCCACATTTTGATGCTCTGTGTTCCCAAATTCTGCTGGTCTGAGTCCCCACATTCTGCTGGTCTGAGTCCCTACATTTTGCTGGTCCGAGTCCCCACATTCTTCTGGTCTGAGTTCCCACATTCTGCTGGTCTGAGTCCCCACATTCTGCTGGTCTGAGTCCCCACATTCTGCTGGTCTGAGTCCCCACATTCTGCTGGGCTGAGTCTCCACATTTTGATCCTCTTTGTCCCCACATTCTGCAGGTCTGAGTCCCCACATTTTGCTGGTCTGAGTCCCCACATTCTGCTGGTCTGAGTCCCACAATCTGCTGTTCTGAGCCCCCACATTATGCTAGTCTGAGGCCCACAATTTGTTGCTTGGAGCCTTCTCTTTCTGCTGGTCTGTGTCACCACTTTCTGCAGGTTTGAGGCCACATTCTGCTGGTCTGAATCCCCACTTTCTGCTGGTCTGTGTCACCTCTTTCTGCTGGTCTGAGCCATCACATTCTGCTGTTCTGAGCCCATCACATTCTGCTGGACTGAGTCCCACTTTCTGCTGGTCAGCTCCCCTAAAATTTGCTAGTCTGAGCCCTCACATTTTCCTGCTCTAAGGCCCCACATTCTTCTGGTCTGAGTCTAACTTTCCGCTGGTCTGAGTCTCCAAATTCTGCTGGTCTGAGTCCCCACATTCTGCTGGTCTGAGTCTCCACATTTTGCTGGCCTGAGTCCCCACATTCTGCTGTTCTCAGTCCACACATTCTGCTGGTCTGAGTCACCAAATTCTGCTGGTCTAGGTCCCCACATTTTGATGCTCTGTGTCCCCACATTCTGCTTGTCTGAGCCCCCAAATTGTTCTGGTCTACGTCCAACTTTCTGCTGGTCTGAGTCCCATATTCTGCTGGTCTGAGTCCCCACATTCTGCAGGTTTGAGCCTACATATTCTGATGGTCTTAGACCACATATTCTGCTGGTCTGAGTCCCCACATTCTGCTGGTCTGAGTCACCAAATATTGTTGGGCTAGATACCCAAATTTTGATGATCTGTGTCCCCACATTCTGCTGGTCCGAGTCACCATATTTTGCTGGTCTACATCCCCAGGTTTTGATGCTCTGTGTCCCCATTTTCTGCTGGTCTGAGTCCTCACATTCGGCTGGTCTGAGTCACCACATTCTTCTGGTCTACGTCCAACTTTCCCTTGGTCTGAGTCCCAAATTCTGCTGGGCTGAGCACCCACATTCTGCTGGTCTGAGTCCCCACATTCTGCTGGTCTGAGTCCCCCACATTCTGCTGGTCTGAGTCCCCACATTCTGCTGGGCTGAGTCTCCACATTTTGATCCTCTTTGTCCCCACATTCTGCAGGTCTGAGTCCGCACATTTTGCTGGTCTGAGTCCCCACATTCTGCTGGTCTGAGTCCCCAAAATCTGCTGGTCTGAGTCCCCACATTTTGCTGGTCGGAGTCCCGACATTTTGCTCTTCGGAGTGCCCACATTCTGCTGGTCTGAGTCTCCACATTTTGCCTGTCTGAGTCCCCACATTCTGCTGGTCTGAGTCACCACATTCTGCTGGTCTGAGTCACCAAATTCTGCTGGTCTAGGTCCCCACATTTTGATGCTCTGTGTCCCCACATTCTGCTGGTCTGAGTCCCCACATTCTGCTGTTCTGAGTCCCCAAATTCTGCTGGTCTGAGTCCCCTCATTCTGCTGGTCTGAGTCCCCACATTCTGCTGGACTGAGCCCCCACATTCTGCTGGTCTGAGTCCCCACATTTTGCTGGTATGAGTCCCCACATTCCGCTGGTCGTGGTCCCCACATTTTGATGCTCTGTGTTCCCAAATTCTGCTGGTCTGAGTCCCCACATTCTGCTGGTCTGAGTCCCTACATTTTGCTGGTCCGAGTCCCCACATTCTTCTGGTCTGAGTTCCCACATTCTGCTGGTCTGAGTCCCCACATTCTGCTGGTCTGAGTCCCCACATTCTGCTGGTCTGAGTCCCCACATTCTGCTGGGCTGAGTCTCCACATTTTGATCCTCTTTGTCCCCACATTCTGCAGGTCTGAGTCCCCACATTTTGCTGGTCTGAGTCCCCACATTCTGCTGGTCTGAGTCCCACAATCTGCTGTTCTGAGCCCCCACATTATGCTAGTCTGAGGCCCACAATTTGTTGCTTGGAGCCTTCTCTTTCTGCTGGTCTGTGTCACCACTTTCTGCAGGTTTGAGGCCACATTCTGCTGGTCTGAATCCCCACTTTCTGCTGGTCTGTGTCACCTCTATCTGCTGGTCTGAGCCATCACATTCTGCTGTTCTGAGCCATCACATTCTGCTGGACTGAGTCCCACTTTCTGCTGGTCAGCTCCCCTAAAATTTGCTAGTCTGAGCCCTCACATTTTCCTGCTCTAAGGCCCCACATTCTTCTGGTCTGAGTCTAACTTTCCGCTGGTCTGAGTCTCCAAATTCTGCTGGTCTGAGTCCCCACATTCTGCTGGTCTGAGTCTCCACATTTTGCTGGCCTGAGTCCCCACATTCTGCTGTTCTCAGTCCACACATTCTGCTGGTCTGAGTCACCAAATTCTGCTGGTCTAGGTCCCCACATTTTGATGCTCTGTGTCCCCACATTCTGCTTGTCTGAGCCCCCAAATTGTTCTGGTCTACGTCCAACTTTCTGCTGGTCTGAGTCCCATATTCTGCTGGTCTGAGTCCCCACATTCTGCAGGTTTGAGCCTACATATTCTGATGGTCTTAGACCCCATATTCTGCTGTTCTGAGTCCCCACATTCTGCTGGTCTGAGTCACCAAATATTGTTGGGCTAGATACCCAAATTTTGATGATCTGTGTCCCCACATTCTGCTGGTCCGAGTCACCATATTTTGCTGGTCTACATCCCCACGTTTTGATGCTCTGTGTCCCCATTTTCTGCTGGTCTGAGTCCTCACATTCGGCTGGTCTGAGTCACCACATTCTTCTGGTCTACGTCCAACTTTCCCTTGGTCTGAGTCCCAAATTCTGCTGGGCTGAGCACCCACATTCTGCTGGTCTGAGTCACACATACTGCTGGTCTGAGTCCAACTTTCTGCTGGTCTGAGCCCCCACATTCTGCTGGTCTGAGCCCCCACATTCTGCTGGTCTGAGCCCCCACATTCAACTGGTCTGAGACCCCACATTCTGCTAATCTGAGACCCCACATTCTGCTGGTCTGAGCCCCCACATTCTGCAGGTCTGAGACCCCACATTCTGCTGGTCTGAGTCCCCAAATTCTGCAGGTCTGAGTCCCAATTTCTGCTGGTCTGAGCCCCCACATTCAGCTGGTATGTGTCCCACTTTCTGCTGGTATGCGTCCCAAATTCTGCTGGTATGAGTCCCACATTCTGCAGGTTTGAGCCCCCATATTCTGCTGGTAGGAGTCTCCACATTCTGCTGGTCTGAGACCCCACATTTTGCTGGTCCGAGTCCCCACATTCTTCTGGTCTGAGTCCCCACATTCTGCTGGTCTGAGTCCCCACATTCTGCTGGTCTGAGTGCCCACATTCTGCTGGTCTGAGTCACCACATTCTGCTGGGCTGAGTCTCCACAATTTGATCCTCTTTGTCCCCACATTCTGCAGGTCTGAGTCCCCACATTTTGCTGGTCTGAGTCCCCACATTCTGCTGGTCTGAGTCCCCACATTCTGCTGGTCTGAGTCCCCACATTTTGCTGGTCTGAGTCCCGACATTTTGCTCTTCGGAGTGCCCACATTCTGCTGGTCTGAGTCACCAAATTTTGCTGGTCTACATCCCCACATGTTGATGCTCTGAGTCACCACATTCTGCTGGTCCGTGTCCCCTTTTCTGCTGGTCTGAGTCCCCACATCCTGCTGGTCTGAGTCCCCACATTTTGCTGGTCTGAGTCCCCACATTCTGCTGTTCTGAGTCCCCATATTCTGGTGGTCTGAGTCCCCAAATTCTGCTGGTCAGATTCCCCACATTCCGCTGGTATGGTCCCCACATTCTGATGGACTGAGTCCCACAATCTGCTCTTCTGAGCCCCCAAATTATGCTAGTCTGAGGCCCACAATTTGATGCTTTGAGCCGCCACTATCTGCTGGTCTGTGTCACCACTTTCTGCTGGTCTGAGGCCCACATTTTGATGTTCTGTGTCCCCACATTCTGCCGGTCTGAGTCCCCACATTCTGCTGGTCTGAGTCCCCACATTCTGTGGGTCTGAGTCTCCAAATTTTGCTGGTCTGAGTCACCACATTCGGCTGGTCTGAGTCCCCACATTCTGCTGTACAGACTCCCCAAATTTTGCTGGTCTGAGTCCCCACATTCTGCTGGATGAGTCACCAAATTCTGCTGGTCTAGGTCCCCAAATTTTATTGCTCTGAGTCCCCACATTCTGCTGGTCTGAATCCCCACATTCTGCTGGTCTGAATCCGCACATTCTGCTGGGCTGAGTCCCCACATTCTGCTGGTCTGAGTCCCCACATTCTGCTGGTCTGAGTCACCACATTCTGCTGCTCTGAGTCACCAAATATTGTTGGGCTTGATACCCAAATTTTGATGATCTGTGTCCCCACATTCTGCTGGTCTGAGTCACCATATTTTGCTGGTCTACATCCCGACATTTTGATGCTCTGTGTCCCCATTTTCTGCTGGTCTGAGTCCCCACATTCTGCTGGTCTGAGTCACCACATTCTTCTGGTCTACGTCCAAATTTCCGCTGGTCTGAGTCCCAAATTCTGCTGGTCTGAGCCCCCACATTCTGCTGGTCTGAGCCCCCACATTCTGCTGGTCTGAGACCCCACTTTCTGCTGGTCTGAGTCCCCAAATTCTGCAGGTCTGAGTTCCAGTTTCTGCTTGTCTGAGCCCCCACATTCTGCTGGTATGTGTCCCACTTTCTGCTGGTCAGCTCCCCTAAAATCTGCTAGTCTGAGCCCTCACATTTTCCTGCTCTAAGGCCCCACATTCTTCTGGTCTGCGTCTAACTTTCTGCTGGTCTGAGTCTCCAAATTCTGCTGGTCTGAGTCCCCACATTCTGCTGGTCTGAGTCTCCACATTTTGCTGGCCTGAGTCCCCACATTCTGCTGTTCTCAGTCCACACATTCTGCTGGTCTGAGTCACCAAATTCTGCTGGTCTAGGTCCCCACATTTTGATGCTCTGTGTCCCCACATTCTGCTTGTCTGAGCCCCCAAATTGTTCTGGTCTACGTCCAACTTTCTGCTGGTCGGAGTCCCATATTCTGCTGGTCTGAGTCCCCACATTCTGCAGGTTTGAGCCTACATATTCTGATGGTCTTAGACCCCATATTCTGCTGGTCTGAGTCCCCACATTCTGCTGGTCTGAGTCACCAAATATTGTTGGGCTAGATACCCAAATTTTGATGATCTGTGTCCCCACATTCTGCTGTTCCGAGTCACCATATTTTGCTGGTCTACATCCCCACATTTTGATGCTCTGTGTCCCCATTTTCTGCTGGTCTGAGTCCCCACATTCGGCTGGTCTGAGTCACCACATTCTTCTGGGCTACGTCCAACTTTCCCTTGGTCTGAGTCCCAAATTCTGCTGGGCTGAGCACCCACATTCTGCTGGTCTGAGTCCCACATACTGCTGGTCTGAGTCCAACTTTCTGCTGGTCTGAGCACCCACATTCTGCTGGTCTGAGCCCCCACATTCTGCTGGTCTGAGCCCCCACAGTCTGCTGGTCTGAGACCCCACATTCTGCTGGTCTGAGACCCCACATTCTGCTGGTCTGAGACCCCACATTCTGCTGGTCTGAGCCCCCACATTCTGCAGGTCTGAGACCCCACATTCTGCTGGTCTGAGTCCCCAAATTCTGCAGGTCTGAGTCCCAATTTCTGCTGGTCTGAGCCCCCACATTCAGCTGGCATGTGTCCCACTTTCTGCTGGTCTGAGTCCCAAATTCTGCTGGTATGAGTCCCACATTCTGCAGGTTTGAGCCCCCACATTCTGCTGGTCGGAGTCTCCACATTCTGCTGGTCTGAGTCCCCACATTTTGCTGGTCCGAGTCCCCACATTCTTCTGGTCTGAGTCCCCACATTCTGCTGGTCTGAGTCCCCACATTCTGCTGGTCTGAGTCCCCACATTCTGCTGGGCTGAGTCTCCACATTTTGATCCTCTTTGTCCCCACATTCTGCAGGTCTGAGTCCCCACATTTTGCTGGTCTGAGTCCCCACATTCTGCTGGTCTGAGTCCCCAAAATCTGCTGGTCTGAGTCCCCACATTTTGCTGGTCTGAGTCCCGACATTTTGCTCTTCGGAGTGCCCACATTCTGCTGGTCTGAGTCACCAAATTTTGCTGGTCTACATCCTCACATGTTGATGCTCTGAGTCACCACATTCTGCTGGTCTGTGTCCCCTTTTCTGCTGGTCTGAGTCCCCACATTTTGCTGGTCTGAGTCCCCACATTTTGCTGGTCTGAGTCCCCACATTCTGCTGTTCTGAGTCCCCATATTCTGATGGTCTGAGTCCCCAAATTCTGCTGTCAGATTCCCCACATTCCGCTGGTATGGTCCCCATATTCTGCTGGTCTGAGTCCCACAATCTGCTGTTCTGAGCCCCCAAATTATGCTAGTCTGAGGCCCACAATTTGATGCTTTGAGCCGCCACTTTCTGCTGGTCTGTGTCACCACTTTCTGCTGGTCTGAGGCCCACATTATGATGTTCTGTGTCCCCACATTCTGCCGGTCTGAGTCCCCACTTTCTGCTGGTCTGAGTCCCCACATTCTGCGGGTCTGAGTCCCACATTTTGCTGGTCTGAGTCACCACATTCTGCTGGTCTGAGTCCCCACATTCTGCTGTACAGACTCCCCAAATTTTGCTGGTCTGAGTCCCCACATTCTGCTGGATGAGTCACCAAATTCTGCTGGTCTAGGTCCCCAAATTTTATTGCTCTGAGTCCCCACATTCTGCTGGTCTGAATCCCCACATTCTGCTGGTCTGAATCCCCACATTCTGCTGGGCTGAGTCCCCACATTCTGCTGGTCTGAGTCCCCACATTCTGCTGGTCTGAGTCACCACATTCTGCTGGTCTGAGTCCCCAAATTCTGCTGGTCTGAGTCACCAAATTCTGCTGCTCTGAGTCACCAAATATTGTTGGGCTAGATACCCAAATTTTGATGATCTGTGTCCCCACATTCTGCTGGTCTGAGTCACCATATTTTGCTGGTCTACATCCCCACATTTTGATGCTCTGTGTCCCCATTTTCTGCTGGTCTGAGTCCTCACATTCGGCTGGTCTGAGTCACCACATTCTTCTGGTCTACGTCCAACTTTCCCTTGGTCTGAGTCCCAAATTCTGCTGGGCTGAGCACCCACATTCTGCTGGTCTGAGTCACACATACTGCTGGTCTGAGTCCAACTTTCTGCTGGTCTGAGCCCCCACATTCTGCTGGTCTGAGCCCCCACATTCTGCTGGTCTGAGCCCCCACATTCAACTGGTCTGAGACCCCACATTCTGCTAATCTGAGACCCCACATTCTGCTGGTCTGAGCCCCCACATTCTGCAGGTCTGAGACCCCACATTCTGCTGGTCTGAGTCCCCAAATTCTGCAGGTCTGAGTCCCAATTTCTGCTGGTCTGAGCCCCCACATTCAGCTGGTATGTGTCCCACTTTCTGCTGGTATGCGTCCCAAATTCTGCTGGTATGAGTCCCACATTCTGCAGGTTTGAGCCCCCATATTCTGCTGGTAGGAGTCTCCACATTCTGCTGGTCTGAGACCCCACATTTTGCTGGTCCGAGTCCCCACATTCTTCTGGTCTGAGTCCCCACATTCTGCTGGTCTGAGTCCCCACATTCTGCTGGTCTGAGTGCCCACATTCTGCTGGTCTGAGTCACCACATTCTGCTGGGCTGAGTCTCCACAATTTGATCCTCTTTGTCCCCACATTCTGCAGGTCTGAGTCCCCACATTTTGCTGGTCTGAGTCCCCACATTCTGCTGGTCTGAGTCCCCACATTCTGCTGGTCTGAGTCCCCACATTTTGCTGGTCTGAGTCCCGACATTTTGCTCTTCGGAGTGCCCACATTCTGCTGGTCTGAGTCACCAAATTTTGCTGGTCTACATCCCCACATGTTGATGCTCTGAGTCACCACATTCTGCTGGTCCGTGTCCCCTTTTCTGCTGGTCTGAGTCCCCACATCCTGCTGGTCTGAGTCCCCACATTTTGCTGGTCTGAGTCCCCACATTCTGCTGTTCTGAGTCCCCATATTCTGGTGGTCTGAGTCCCCAAATTCTGCTGGTCAGATTCCCCACATTCCGCTGGTATGGTCCCCACATTCTGATGGACTGAGTCCCACAATCTGCTCTTCTGAGCCCCCAAATTATGCTAGTCTGAGGCCCACAATTTGATGCTTTGAGCCGCCACTATCTGCTGGTCTGTGTCACCACTTTCTGCTGGTCTGAGGCCCACATTTTGATGTTCTGTGTCCCCACATTCTGCCGGTCTGAGTCCCCACATTCTGCTGGTCTGAGTCCCCACATTCTGTGGGTCTGAGTCTCCAAATTTTGCTGGTCTGAGTCACCACATTCGGCTGGTCTGAGTCCCCACATTCTGCTGTACAGACTCCCCAAATTTTGCTGGTCTGAGTCCCCACATTCTGCTGGATGAGTCACCAAATTCTGCTGGTCTAGGTCCCCAAATTTTATTGCTCTGAGTCCCCACATTCTGCTGGTCTGAATCCCCACATTCTGCTGGTCTGAATCCGCACATTCTGCTGGGCTGAGTCCCCACATTCTGCTGGTCTGAGTCCCCACATTCTGCTGGTCTGAGTCACCACATTCTGCTGCTCTGAGTCACCAAATATTGTTGGGCTTGATACCCAAATTTTGATGATCTGTGTCCCCACATTCTGCTGGTCTGAGTCACCATATTTTGCTGGTCTACATCCCGACATTTTGATGCTCTGTGTCCCCATTTTCTGCTGGTCTGAGTCCCCACATTCTGCTGGTCTGAGTCACCACATTCTTCTGGTCTACGTCCAAATTTCCGCTGGTCTGAGTCCCAAATTCTGCTGGTCTGAGCCCCCACATTCTGCTGGTCTGAGCCCCCACATTCTGCTGGTCTGAGACCCCACTTTCTGCTGGTCTGAGTCCCCAAATTCTGCAGGTCTGAGTTCCAGTTTCTGCTTGTCTGAGCCCCCACATTCTGCTGGTATGTGTCCCACTTTCTGCTGGTCAGCTCCCCTAAAATCTGCTAGTCTGAGCCCTCACATTTTCCTGCTCTAAGGCCCCACATTCTTCTGGTCTGCGTCTAACTTTCTGCTGGTCTGAGTCTCCAAATTCTGCTGGTCTGAGTCCCCACATTCTGCTGGTCTGAGTCTCCACATTTTGCTGGCCTGAGTCCCCACATTCTGCTGTTCTCAGTCCACACATTCTGCTGGTCTGAGTCACCAAATTCTGCTGGTCTAGGTCCCCACATTTTGATGCTCTGTGTCCCCACATTCTGCTTGTCTGAGCCCCCAAATTGTTCTGGTCTACGTCCAACTTTCTGCTGGTCGGAGTCCCATATTCTGCTGGTCTGAGTCCCCACATTCTGCAGGTTTGAGCCTACATATTCTGATGGTCTTAGACCCCATATTCTGCTGGTCTGAGTCCCCACATTCTGCTGGTCTGAGTCACCAAATATTGTTGGGCTAGATACCCAAATTTTGATGATCTGTGTCCCCACATTCTGCTGTTCCGAGTCACCATATTTTGCTGGTCTACATCCCCACATTTTGATGCTCTGTGTCCCCATTTTCTGCTGGTCTGAGTCCCCACATTCGGCTGGTCTGAGTCACCACATTCTTCTGGGCTACGTCCAACTTTCCCTTGGTCTGAGTCCCAAATTCTGCTGGGCTGAGCACCCACATTCTGCTGGTCTGAGTCCCACATACTGCTGGTCTGAGTCCAACTTTCTGCTGGTCTGAGCACCCACATTCTGCTGGTCTGAGCCCCCACATTCTGCTGGTCTGAGCCCCCACAGTCTGCTGGTCTGAGACCCCACATTCTGCTGGTCTGAGACCCCACATTCTGCTGGTCTGAGACCCCACATTCTGCTGGTCTGAGCCCCCACATTCTGCAGGTCTGAGACCCCACATTCTGCTGGTCTGAGTCCCCAAATTCTGCAGGTCTGAGTCCCAATTTCTGCTGGTCTGAGCCCCACATTCAGCTGGCATGTGTCCCACTTTCTGCTGGTCTGAGTCCCAAATTCTGCTGGTATGAGTCCCACATTCTGCAGGTTTGAGCCCCCACATTCTGCTGGTCGGAGTCTCCACATTCTGCTGGTCTGAGTCCCCACATTTTGCTGGTCCGAGTCCCCACATTCTTCTGGTCTGAGTCCCCACATTCTGCTGGTCTGAGTCCCCACATTCTGCTGGTCTGAGTCCCCACATTCTGCTGGGCTGAGTCTCCACATTTTGATCCTCTTTGTCCCCACATTCTGCAGGTCTGAGTCCCCACATTTTGCTGGTCTGAGTCCCCACATTCTGCTGGTCTGAGTCCCCAAAATCTGCTGGTCTGAGTCCCCACATTTTGCTGGTCTGAGTCCCGACATTTTGCTCTTCGGAGTGCCACATTCTGCCTGGTCTGAGTCACCAAATTTTGCTGGTCTACATCCTCACATGTTGATGCTCTGAGTCACCACATTCTGCTGGTCTGTGTCCCCTTTTCTGCTGGTCTGAGTCCCCACATTTTGCTGGTCTGAGTCCCCACATTTTGCTGGTCTGAGTCCCCACATTCTGCTGTTCTGAGTCCCCATATTCTGATGGTCTGAGTCCCCAAATTCTGCTGTCAGATTCCCCACATTCCGCTGGTATGGTCCCCATATTCTGCTGGTCTGAGTCCCACAATCTGCTGTTCTGAGCCCCCAAATTATGCTAGTCTGAGGCCCACAATTTGATGCTTTGAGCCGCCACTTTCTGCTGGTCTGTGTCACCACTTTCTGCTGGTCTGAGGCCCACATTATGATGTTCTGTGTCCCCACATTCTGCCGGTCTGAGTCCCCACTTTCTGCTGGTCTGAGTCCCCACATTCTGCGGGTCTGAGTCCCACATTTTGCTGGTCTGAGTCACCACATTCTGCTGGTCTGAGTCCCCACATTCTGCTGTACAGACTCCCCAAATTTTGCTGGTCTGAGTCCCCACATTCTGCTGGATGAGTCACCAAATTCTGCTGGTCTAGGTCCCCAAATTTTATTGCTCTGAGTCCCCACATTCTGCTGGTCTGAATCCCCACATTCTGCTGGTCTGAATCCCCACATTCTGCTGGGCTGAGTCCCCACATTCTGCTGGTCTGAGTCCCCACATTCTGCTGGTCTGAGTCACCACATTCTGCTGGTCTGAGTCCCCAAATTCTGCTGGTCTGAGTCACCAAATTCTGCTGCTCTGAGTCACCAAATATTGTTGGGCTAGATACCCAAATTTTGATGATCTGTGTCCCCACATTCTGCTGGTCTGAGTCACCATATTTTGCTGGTCTACATCCCCACATTTTGATGCTCTGTGTCCCCATTTTCTGCTGGTCTGAGTCCTCACATTCGGCTGGTCTGAGTCACCACATTCTTCTGGTCTACGTCCAACTTTCCCTTGGTCTGAGTCCCCAAATTCTGCTGGGCTGAGCACCCACATTCTGCTGGTCTGAGTCACACATACTGCTGGGCTGAGTCCAACTTTCCGCTGTTCTGAGCCCCCACATTCTGCTGGTCTGAGCCCCCACATTCTGCTGGTCTGAGCCCCCACATTCTGCTGGTCTGAGACCCCACTTTCTGCTGGTCTGAGTCCCCAAATTCTGCAGGTCTGAGTCCCAATTTCTGCTGGTCTGAGCCCCCACATTCTGCTGGTATGTGTCCCACTTTCTGCTGGTCTGAGTCCCAAATTCTGCTGGTATGAGTCCCACATTCTGCAGGTTTGAGCCCCCATATTCTGCTGGTCTGAGTCTCCACATTCTGCTGGTCTGAGTCCCCACATTTTGCTTGTCCAATTCCCAACATTCTTCTGGTCTGAGTCCACACATTCTGCTGGTCTGAGTCCCCACATTCTGCTGGTCTGAGTCCCCCACATTCTGCTGGTCTGAGTCCCCACATTCTGCTGGGCTGAGTCTCCACATTTTGATCCTCTTTGTCCCCACATTCTGCAGGTCTGAGTCCGCACATTTTGCTGGTCTGAGTCCCCACATTCTGCTGGTCTGAGTCCCCAAAATCTGCTGGTCTGAGTCCCCACATTTTGCTGGTCGGAGTCCCGACATTTTGCTCTTCGGAGTGCCCACATTCTGCTGGTCTGAGTCTCCACATTTTGCCTGTCTGAGTCCCCACATTCTGCTGGTCTGAGTCACCACATTCTGCTGGTCTGAGTCACCAAATTCTGCTGGTCTAGGTCCCCACATTTTGATGCTCTGTGTCCCCACATTCTGCTGGTCTGAGTCCCCACATTCTGCTGTTCTGAGTCCCCAAATTCTGCTGGTCTGAGTCCCCACATTCTGCTGGTCTGAGTCCCCACATTCTGCTGGACTGAGCCCCCACATTCTGCTGGTCTGAGTCCCCACATTTTGCTGGTATGAGTCCCCACATTCCGCTGGTCGTGGTCCCCACATTTTGATGCTCTGTGTTCCCAAATTCTGCTGGTCTGAGTCCCCACATTCTGCTGGTCTGAGTCCCTACATTTTGCTGGTCCGAGTCCCCACATTCTTCTGGTCTGAGTTCCCACATTCTGCTGGTCTGAGTCCCCACATTCTGCTGGTCTGAGTCCCCACATTCTGCTGGTCTGAGTCCCCACATTCTGCTGGGCTGAGTCTCCACATTTTGATCCTCTTTGACCCCACATTCTGCAGGTCTGAGTCCCCACATTTTGCTGGTCTGAGTCCCCACTTTCTGCTGGTCTGAGTCCCACAATCTGCTGTTCTGAGCCCCCACATTATGCTAGTCTGAGGCCCACAATTTGTTGCTTGGAGCCTTCTCTTTCTGCTGGTCTGTGTCACCACTTTCTGCAGGTTTGAGGCCACATTCTGCTGGTCTGAATCCCCACTTTCTGCTGGTCTGTGTCACCTCTTTCTGCAGGTCTGAGCCATCACATTCTGCTGTTCTGAGCCATCACATTCTGCTGGACTGAGTCCCACTTTCTGCTGGTCAGCTCCCCTAAAATTTGCTAGTCTGAGCCCTCACATTTTCCTGCTCTAAGGCCCCACATTCTTCTGGTCTGAGTCTAACTTTCCGCTGGTCTGAGTCTCCAAATTCTGCTGGTCTGAGTCCCCACATTCTGCTGGTCTGAGTCTCCACATTTTGCTGGCCTGAGTCCCCACATTCTGCTGTTCTCAGTCCACACATTCTGCTGGTCTGAGTCACCAAATTCTGCTGGTCTAGGTCCCCACATTTTGATGCTCTGTGTCCCCACATTCTGCTTGTCTGAGCCCCCAAATTGTTCTGGTCTACGTCCAACTTTCTGCTGGTCTGAGTCCCATATTCTGCTGGTCTGAGTCCCCACATTCTGCAGGTTTTGAGCCTACATATTCTGATGGTCTTAGACCACATATTCTGCTGGTCTGAGTCCCCACATTCTGCTGGTCTGAGTCACCAAATATTGTTGGGCTAGATACCCAAATTTGATGATCTGTGTCCCCACATTCTGCTGGTCCGAGTCACCATATTTTGCTGGTCTACATCCCCACGTTTTGATGCTCTGTGTCCCCATTTTCTGCTGGTCTGAGTCCTCACATTCGGCTGGTCTGAGTCACCACATTCTTCTGGTCTACGTCCAACTTTCCCTTGGTCTGAGTCCCAAATTCTGCTGGGCTGAGCACCCACATTCTGCTGGTCTGAGTCACACATACTGCTGGTCTGAGTCCAACTTTCTGCTGGTCTGAGCCCCCACATTCTGCTGGTCTGAGCCCCACATTCTGCTGGTCTGAGCCCCCACATTCAACTGGTCTGAGACCCCACATTCTGCTTATCTGAGACCCCACATTCTGCTGGTCTGAGCCCCCACATTCTGCAGGTCTGAGACCCCACATTCTGCTGGTCTGAGTCCCCAAATTCTGCAGGTCTGAGTCCCAATTTCTGCTGGTCTGAGCCCCCACATTCAGCTGGTATGTGTCCCACTTTCTGCTGGTATGCGTCCCAAATTCTGCTGGTATGAGTCCCACATTCTGCAGGTTTGAGCCCCCATATTCTGCTGGTCGGAGTCTCCACATTCTGCTGGTCTGAGACCCCACATTTTGCTGGTCCGAGTCCCCACATTCTTCTGGTCTGAGTCCCCACATTCTGCTGGTCTGAGTCCCCACATTCTGCTGGTCTGAGTGCCCACATTCTGCTGGTCTGAGTCACCACATTCTGCTGGGCTGAGTCTCCACAATTTGATCCTCTTTGTCCCCACATTCTGCAGGTCTGAGTCCCCACATTTTGCTGGTCTGAGTCCCCACATTCTGCTGGTCTGAGTCCCCACATTCTGCTGGTCTGAGTCCCCACATTTTGCTGGTCTGAGTCCCGACATTTTGCTCTTCGGAGTGCCCACATTCTGCTGGTCTGAGTCACCAAATTTTGCTGGTCTACATCCCCACATGTTGATGCTCTGAGTCACCACATTCTGCTGGTCCGTGTCCCCTTTTCTGCTGGTCTGAGTCCCCACATCCTGCTGGTCTGAGTCCCCACATTTTGCTGGTCTGAGTCCCCACATTCTGCTGTTCTGAGTCCCCATATTCTGGTGGTCTGAGTCCCCAAATTCTGCTGGTCAGATTCCCCACATTCCGCTGGTATGGTCCCCACATTCTGATGGACTGAGTCCCACAATCTGCTCTTCTGAGCCCCCAAATTATGCTAGTCTGAGGCCCACAATTTGATGCTTTGAGCCGCCACTATCTGCTGGTCTGTGTCACCACTTTCTGCTGGTCTGAGGCCCACATTTTGATGTTCTGTGTCCCCACATTCTGCCGGTCTGAGTCCCCACATTCTGCTGGTCTGAGTCCCCACATTCTGTGGGTCTGAGTCTCCAAATTTTGCTGGTCTGAGTCACCACATTCTGCTGGTCTGAGTCCCCACATTCTGCTGTACAGACTCCCCAAATTTTGCTGGTCTGAGTCCCCACATTCTGCTGGATGAGTCACCAAATTCTGCTGGTCTAGGTCCCCAAATTTTATTGCTCTGAGTCCCCACATTCTGCTGGTCTGAATCCCCACATTCTGCTGGTCTGAATCCGCACATTCTGCTGGGCTGAGTCCCCACATTCTGCTGGTCTGAGTCCCCACATTCTGCTGGTCTGAGTCACCACATTCTGCTGCTCTGAGTCACCAAATATTGTTGGGCTTGATACCCAAATTTTGATGATCTGTGTCCCCACATTCTGCTGGTCTGAGTCACCATATTTTGCTGGTCTACATCCCGACATTTTGATGCTCTGTGTCCCCATTTTCTGCTGGTCTGAGTCCCCACATTCTGCTGGTCTGAGTCACCACATTCTTCTGGTCTACGTCCAAATTTCCGCTGGTCTGAGTCCCAAATTCTGCTGGTCTGAGCCCCCACATTCTGCTGGTCTGAGCCCCCACATTCTGCTGGTCTGAGACCCCACTTTCTGCTGGTCTGAGTCCCCAAATTCTGCAGGTCTGAGTTCCAGTTTCTGCTTGTCTGAGCCCCCACATTCTGCTGGTATGTGTCCCACTTTCTGCTGGTCAGCTCCCCTAAAATCTGCTAGTCTGAGCCCTCACATTTTCCTGCTCTAAGGCCCCACATTCTTCTGGTCTGCGTCTAACTTTCTGCTGGTCTGAGTCTCCAAATTCTGCTGGTCTGAGTCCCCACATTCTGCTGGTCTGAGTCTCCACATTTTGCTGGCCTGAGTCCCCAACATTCTGCTGTTCTCAGTCCACACATTCTGCTGGTCTGAGTCACCAAATTCTGCTGGTCTAGGTCCCCACATTTTGATGCTCTGTGTCCCCACATTCTGCTTGTCTGAGCCCCCAAATTGTTCTGGTCTACGTCCAACTTTCTGCTGGTCGGAGTCCCATATTCTGCTGGTCTGAGTCCCCACATTCTGCAGGTTTGAGCCTACATATTCTGATGGTCTTAGACCCCATATTCTGCTGGTCTGAGTCCCCACATTCTGCTGGTCTGAGTCACCAAATATTGTTGGGCTAGATACCCAAATTTTGATGATCTGTGTCCCCACATTCTGCTGTTCCGAGTCACCATATTTTGCTGGTCTACATCCCCACATTTTGATGCTCTGTGTCCCCATTTTCTGCTGGTCTGAGTCCCCACATTCGGCTGGTCTGAGTCACCACATTCTTCTGGGCTACGTCCAACTTTCCCTTGGTCTGAGTCCCAAATTCTGCTGGGCTGAGCACCCACATTCTGCTGGTCTGAGTCCCACATACTGCTGGTCTGAGTCCAACTTTCTGCTGGTCTGAGCACCCACATTCTGCTGGTCTGAGCCCCCACATTCTGCTGGTCTTACCCCCCACAGTCTGCTGGTCTGAGACCCCACATTCTGCTGGTCTGAGACCCCACATTCTGCTGGTCTGAGACCCCACATTCTGCTGGTCAGAGCCCCCACATTCTGCAGGTCTGTGACCCCACATTCTGCTGGTCTGAGTCCCCAAATTCTGCAGGTCTGAGTCCCAATTTCTGCTGGTCTGAGCCCCCACATTCAGCTGGCATGTGTCCCACTTTCTGCTGGTCTGAGTCCCAAATTCTGCTGGTATGAGTCCCACATTCTGCAGGTTTGAGCCCCCACATTCTGCTGGTCGGAGTCTCCACATTCTGCTGGTCTGAGTCCCCACATTTTGTTGGTCCGAGTCCCCACATTCTTCTGGTCTGAGTCCCCACATTCTGCTGGTCTGAGTCCCCACATTCTGCTGGTCTGAGTCCCCACATTCTGCTGGGCTGAGTCTCCACATTTTGATCCTCTTTGTCCCCACATTCTGCAGGTCTGAGTCCCCACATTTTGCTGGTCTGAGTCCCCACATTCTGCTGGTCTGAGTCCCCAAAATCTGCTGGTCTGAGTCCCCACATTTTGCTGGTCTGAGTCCCGACATTTTGCTCTTCGGAGTGCCCACATTCTGCTGGTCTGAGTCACCAAATTTTGCTGGTCTACATCCTCACATGTTGATGCTCTGAGTCACCACATTCTGCTGGTCTGTGTCCCCTTTTCTGCTGGTCTGAGTCCCCACATTTTGCTGGTCTGAGTCCCCACATTTTGCTGGTCTGTGTCCCCACATTCTGCTGTTCTGAGTCCCCATATTCTGATGGTCTGAGTCCCCAAATTCTGCTGGTCAGATTCCCCACATTCCGCTGGTATGGTCCCCATATTCTGCTGGTCTGAGTCCCACAATCTGCTGTTCTGAGCCCCCAAATTATGCTAGTCTGAGGCCCACAATTTGATGCTTTGAGCCGCCACTTTCTGCTGGTCTGTGTCACCACTTTCTGCTGGTCTGAGGCCCACATTATGATGTTCTGTGTCCCCACATTCTGCCGGTCTGAGTCCCCACTTTCTGCTGGTCTGAGTCCCCACATTCTGCGGGTCTGAGTCCCACATTTTGCTGGTCTGAGTCACCACATTCTGCTGGTCTGAGTCACCACATTCTGCTGTACAGACTCCCCAAATTTTGCTGGTCTGAGTCCCCACATTCTGCTGGATGAGTCACCAATTCTGCTGGTCTAGGTCCCCAAATTTTATTGCTCTGAGTCCCCACATTCTGCTGGTCTGAATCCCCACATTCTGCTGGTCTGAATCCCCACATTCTGCTGGGCTGAGTCCCCACATTCTGCTGGTCTGAGTCACCAAATTCTGCTGCTCTGAGTCACCAAATATTGTTGGGCTAGATACCCAAATTTTGATGATCTGTGTCCCCACATTCTGCTGGTCTGAGTCACCATATTTTGCTGGTCTACATCCCCACATTTTGATGCTCTGTGTCCCCATTTTCTGCTGGTCTGTGTCCCCACATTCTGCTGGTCTGTGTCACCACATTCTTCAGGTCTACGTCCAACTTTCCACTGGTCTGAGTCCCAAATTCTGCTGGTCTGAGCACCCACATTCTGCAGGTCTGAGTCCCACATACTGCTGGTCTGAGTCCAACTTTCCGCTGGTCTGAGCCCCCACAATTCTGCTGGTCGGAGCCCCCACATTCTGCTGGTCTGAGCCCCCACATTCTGCTGGTCTGAGACCCCACTTTCTGCTGGTCTGAGTCCCCAAATTCTGCAGGTCTGAGTCCCAATTTCTGCTGGTCTGAGCCCCCACATTCTGCTGGTATGTGTCCCACTTCCTGCTGGTCTGAGTCCCAAATCCTGCTGGTATGAGTCCCACATTCTGCAGGTTTGAGCCCCCATATTCTGCTGGTCTGAGTCTCCACATTCTGCTGGTCTGAGTCCCCACATTTTGCTGGTCCAATTCCCCACATTCTTCTGGTCTGAGTCCCCACATTCTGCTGGTCTGAGTCCCACATTCTGCTGGTCTGAGTCCCCACATTCTGCTGGTCTGAGTCCCCACATTCTGCTGGGCTGAGTCTCCACATTTTGATCCTGTTTGTCCCCACATTCTGCAGGTCTGTGTCCCCAAAATCTGCTGGTCTGAGTCCCCACATTTTGCTGGTCTGAGTCCCCACATTCTGCTGGTCTGAGTCCCCAAAATCTGCTGGTCTGAGTCCCCACATTTTGCTGGTCTGAGTCCCGACATTTTGCTCTTCGGAGAGCCCACATTCTGCTGGTCTGAGTCTCCACATTTTGCCTGTCTGAGTCCCCCACATTCTGCTGGTCTGAGTCACCACATTCTGCTGGTCTGGGTCACCAAATTCTGCTGGTCTTGGTCCCCACATTTTGATGCTCTGTGTCCCCACATTCTGCTGGTCTGAGTCCCCACATTCTGCTGTTCTGAGTCCCCACATTCTGCTGGTCTGAGTCCCCACATTCTGCTGGTCTGAGTCCCCCACATTCTGCTGGTCTGAGCCCCCACATTCTGCTGGTCTGAGTCCCCACATTTTGCTGGTCTGAGTCCCCACATTCCGCTGGTCGTGGTCCCCACATTTTGATGCTCTGTGTCCCCAAATTCTGCTGGTCTGAGTCCCCACATTCTGCTGGTCTGAGTCCCCACATTTTGCTGGTCCGAGTCCCCACATTCTTCTGGTCTGAGTCCCCACATTCTGCTGGTCTGAGTCCCCACATTCTGCTGGTCTGAGTCCCCACATTTCTGCTGGTCTGGGTCCCCACATTCTGCTGGGCTGAGTCTCCACATTTTGATCCTCTTTGTCCCCACATTCTGCAGGTCTGAGTCCCCACATTTTGCTGGCTGAGTCC